>PVJX010017189.1:0-38833 GCA_004027295.1 Dolichotis patagonum | reverse complement strand
TTTACAAACATACTTGAAAGTCACACGTTATTTTACCAGTTTCATCTGTTTTCCTTTTTTTGTAGTACCTCTTACCATGAAGAACCAAACATAGACATTGACTTTGAAAATCAAAGTATGCATGTGTGTTTTTTGAGGACTATCATTGGATTCACTAATGATACTTTCTTGTTGTTACATTCCTATAGTCATTCTTGCCCTAATGATGGGTAGGTTCACAGATATGTGACAGTATAAAAGTTTCTGGTCAAAAGTTGAAACATTATTTGTAAACCTGAAACACTCTATGTACCCTGAATCCTTGTAGGTAAATTATATCACACTTTAAAATGCTTTGGGGAGCTCACTGAAATAAAATTGAAAATAGAGGATTATCTTGATGAATTTTTAGAAAGTCCAAAATGTTTTTAAATGCAACTAAACTTTTTTTTCTTATTCACATAGCCCTGGGTCTCTTGTTTGACACTGAGTTCTGCAGTAATGTAATTGTTCCAGACTGGAAGTTAGGATGTCACTGGGAATCAAATACTATCACTTTCAGTTTGGGGTGAAGTATACAAAATAAAATCATTGTCATTGACTTCTTTTATGTTTATTCTACAGATTATTTTACACTGAGCTGATCCAGTACTTTGAAAAATGACTTCCAAGCCTCTCTCCATGTCTTTCACAATTGCTATCCTAACTCTTTCAACTTCGTTCTCTCTCCAACCAGACCAGCAAAAGGTTCTACTAGTTTCATTTGATGGATTCCGCTGGGATTACTTATATAAAGTTCCAACACCCCATTTTCATGATCTCCTGAAACATGGTGTTCATGTGAAGCAAGTTACTAACATTTTTATCACAAAGACCTACCCCAACCACTATACTCTGGTCACTGGCCTCTTTGCCGAGAATCATGGGATTGTTGCAAATGACATGTTTGATCCTATTCTGAACAAATCTTTCTCCCTGGACCGCATGAATATTTATGATTCTGAGTTTTGGGAAGAAGCCACGCCTATATGGATCACAAATCAGAAGGCAGGACATGCCAGTGGCTCAGCCATGTGGCCTGGGGCTGACGTAAAGATTCATAAGCGCTTTCCAACTCACTACATGCCTTACAATGAGTCCATTTCCTTTGAAGAAAGAGTTGCCAAAATCATAGAATGGTTCACATCAGAAGAGCCCATAAATCTTGGTCTTCTCTACTGGGAAGACCCTGATGACATGGGCCACCAGTTGGGACCTGATAATCCGCTCATGGGACCTGTCATTTCAGATATTGACCACAAGTTAGGCTATCTCATACAAAGGCTGAAGGAAGCAAAGCTGTGGGATGTGGTGAACCTCATTGTCACAAGTGACCATGGAATGACCCAGTGTTCTAAGGAAAGGGTGATAGAGCTTGACCAGTACCTGGATAGAGATCACTACACCCTGATTGACCGATCTCCAGTAGCTGCCATCTTACCAAAAGAAGGTGAGTGCAACCTGACCCAAAGCTGAGCTTTGATCCATCGGGCCCCATCTAGGTCCATCTGTGTGAGTGAACAGGGACTCTCTGCATCTGTGTCATTACAGTACAGCTGCCTGTGTCATGGTAGTGCTCTGAGACCATCCTGAGGCTCCAAAAAGCAAAATCTCAAGATCTAAGGTTTTTCCCCTAGAATATTACCATTCATGCGGTCTATCGTTTATGGCAGTAGATGTTAACTTTTGGGATCATAGATTATGAGAAAAGTTACAACCTCCCTTTTTCAGAAAAACTGAGATGAAAGGATGCATACAAAGTTTGGGTAT
Organism: Dolichotis patagonum; assembly: GCA_004027295.1. NCBI lineage: Eukaryota > Metazoa > Chordata > Mammalia > Rodentia > Caviidae > Dolichotis > Dolichotis patagonum. The sequence goes on along the minus strand of PVJX010017189.1, from coordinate 37,045 downwards.
AATTCCAGTGGCTTCATGAGGCCCCACAAGTCTGCAGACCCTTAATGAGGACTGCTTCATAGGAAAGCAGTAGAGTGTAAGAAAGAGCTTTTGTCAATCTGAGTTCTCCTTCTTTATAAGGAGAGAAAGTAATAACCTCAGTAGTAGCTCTGTTTTAAAGACAGGTAAAAGTTTAACACCCCAAGGTCACAAAACTGGGGGCAGAACATGACTCAGGCCCAGCCCCCTTGTAGGGCTGCTCTTAGGTATGAAAGGAGAAAACAGATTTTGAAAAGCTGGACTATCTCACAAATGACAATTCTGTGCCACCCAGAGGCAGAAAGAGAATCTTAAGCCGTGGATGTTAGAGTAGGAGGGTGTAGTAACACGCAGGTTGCAACAGCTCACAAGTATGTAAGAGTCACTTTAAGCCATAAGCTGCTCTTACATATAACAGTGGTGTTCCCTTCTGGGGTATGGGAGCAGGGACAGAGCCCCAAGGATGCAGCTGAAAAACAAGGACCAAAGCCTGTGTCCAGGGTGGTGCATGTAAACCCAGACGCTTCTACATCCCACAGGTACGGCCCGGCTGGTCCTCAGCCACCTCCTCTCCAGTTCCCTTTGGCCCATGGCCTCTCCTCTGGAGATTCTGTCCCTGCCCTCAGGGCACAGCAATCAGAACCTAGCTCTTCCTTTACAACTGAGTGTTGCAATACCCTAGACATTTCACTTAGTGTCACCAATGCTCACTTGTGTATGTGTTCTTGTGCATATTGAAGGTTTTAGAGACCAGAGCATTCTGGTTCTACGAACAGCCCTCTCCATTCTACCAGAGGCATTTACTTAGGATGGGAGTAATTATTTCTGTTTCCCCATAAGACTTTTTTTGCCCAGGCACAAAGTCCTGCTAGGTCTGGCTCCCCTCCCTACAGGGAACCCAAGGCTGCTGTCTGCTGGGTGTGGCAACGAGGGTCCTGTCCCTAGCACCTCCCTACCTCCCCTTTAGGTAAACTTGATGAAGTCTACGAAGCACTGGCTGATGCTCATCCTAATCTTACTGTTTACAAAAAAGAAGAGATTCCAGAGAGGTGGCATTACAAATACAACAAGCGGATCCAGCCGGTCATGGCAGTGGCTGACGAAGGGTGGTATATTTTACAGAATAAGTCAGATGAATTTCTGTGTGAGTATGTTATCGTATTTCTTCCCATTCTGCATCGTTTTTTGCTAACATGGAGGCTGTGGATAATACAGCAGTTCACCTGCTGATGTTCTTACCCTCAATTGTTGAAGGAACCATGTGTATCGATACTTACTCATCTCTAGAAATGTTAGCTTTTAGGCAGTGTCCTTGATGTGTACATAAGAAATGTAAGGGGCTGGGATGCAGCTCAGTGGCACAACACCTGCCTCGCGTGTGTGAGGCCCTGGCTTTGCTCCCCAGCACTGAAAAAAGAAATGTACAAAAATGTCCCTGTAGATAGACCTGGACTCCTGTCCTATTATGCTTATTAACTAAAAGGAAAGTTAAGTGCATGGCAGTGCTAATTTGTAGTGTATTTGTGACTCAAAATAGCAGATGTGTATAGGTGATTTCTGGTTCTCAAAGTCTGTACCTACAGACAGTGACCTGCAAAGAAATATTTAACCATGTCAGGGAAATTGTTTTAAGAAAGCCTTTAAAAATAATTTCCTTACCAGGAGAATAATTTTCACCTCTGTGTGTTCTTTCCACGCACTGTGCTATCACTCTTATGTTAGTGGGATGGCTGTGGGGAGATTCATGGTTGAGTTATCAATTTAAAGATCTCTAGAAATTTAGGTTTTTTTATGAGCTATATTTACAATGTAAAGTGGTTGCTTTTATTTTTTGAAAGCAAACCTCAGTAGCGTTCCTGTTTCTATTATGCTCATTTATTCAACAAATAAATATTGGCTCCTGCAGTTCTCAGCCAGAGTTCCACAAGATAATGAAGCTCTAAAGACCAAAAGCAGTGGTTTGCAAAGTGTGTTCCTCAGCCAGCGTACCTGAATCACCTGGGAGTGTCAGAAACTCGTAGTCTTGGGCCTGGCCCAGCAGTGCTGAGTTAAGAGATTGTGAAGGTTGCACCCCATGATCCAATTTTCCACACCCACAAGGCATTCCATACAGTGAGGTTTGAGAACCACTGCCCTTGGACATCCATTACCAGATACTGTCCACTGACCCAGGCTTTCTAGCAGGTGCCACCTCTGTAAAACAAAGTCCCTAAGAAGAGGAAAATTCTTATGGAAGTCATAGTGATTTTATTTTAAATCTGACTTTCTAACAAGTACAACGAGTCTTCACAATCATGACTGACAGCCTAGATCCAACATCTCACAGAAATACAACAACTATTCAATCAATTACAAAGATTTGCTGGTATATTTCTCAATGTTGTTAGCAATTGTATTAGCATAAGACCCTGTCAGGTAATTACTATTGAGTCATAAGCCCATTGTTATTTTTACCGGAGTAGACTCAAAAGAATGATGGCATTTAGAGTGACTTCCTTTGCTGGGCAGAGTTAAAGTTTCCAGAGATATTGACTTAGGATTTTCTTTTCCTGTATTTGTGTCCCATGTCATACTTTATTGCATCAGGCATAAGGATTAGAGTTGATGCACTTGTATTTCCCTCAGCACCTTTGAAATAAAGGTGTTTGTTTTCCTAGTTGCTGTCTGACACCCATGCTTGCAAAAGGCAGCGTCTATTGGACAATTTCCATCCCTGGATTTTGTGCCACTTGACACCAACTTCAGAAGACCCTGGAAGGCTTTATAAGCAGCCACCCTCAAGCACACAGTGCTAAGCTGGACCCTGATCAGAGTCACCCGTCATGACTTTTCCATTCTACCTACAAGTCCTGACCTTTGCTTTTTAGTGGTAGACTATAGGTATAACTAAAGGTCTGGCTTTTGTGATGTCTTTTTTCTTTATTGTGTTTTACCTTTTTTAGCAGTAATTATGAGTTTACTGTTTTCATGATTAACAGCACCATTATCTTTAGAAAAGTCATTGAACACAGTAGCTATCCAGTAAGTACTGGCTGAATATTCGTTTGCCAGCCACCAAGCTGAACAAAACAAAAACAAGAACAAAATAATTCACTCTCATGTCCCCTGACATGGCTCGGCTTTGCTCTCTGCCCTTCCTGCTGCATTCGGGAAGAGCTGGTCTGTGGGAAAGATTTGTAATACTTTGACCTTTTGTTTCTTGAACTATGGGGTTGACAAGAGCAGAGATTGTAAAAGATTATTTTATTTTCAAAATAAAATTAAGATCAAATTTGCACTGAAGTTCAGAACTTCCCCATACAACAATTAATTTCTATTACAACGCCCTCTAAGTGGCTAACTTATTCATGCATTTTCTCTTCACAGTAGGCAACCATGGTTATGATAATGCATTAGCAGAAATGCATCCAATATTTTTAGCCCACGGTCCTGCCTTCCGAAAGAATTTCACAAAAGAAGCCATGAACTCCACAGATCTGTACCCCCTGCTGTGCCACCTCCTCAGTATCACCGCCCTGCCACACAATGGATCCCTCAGCAATGTCCAGGACCTGCTCAGTTCTGCAGCTCCAAAGGCAATTGCTTACACACAGAGCACGACCCTCCTCCTGGGGGATGACCACCTAGGAGAGTTTGGGCAACAGGAGTCCTACCCTTACTTCCTTGGGGTCTCTCTTGGTTGCATTATAGTGATTGTATTTTCTGTCATTTTTATTAAACATTTAATTCACAGTCAACTACCTTCCTTACAAGATATGCAGGCTGAAATTACTCAACCATTACTACAAGCTTAATGCTTCTCTTGAGATGGAATTGCATATTGGAGATTGCACAATTATGTCCATGTTTAAGTTTCAAATTCTAAAAAACAGTTTCAGGAATCTGCAGAGGCCGACACACACAGACCAAAACACTTGTCCCTGCAGAGCATTAGAGACATGAGAGTATTTTCCCCATATTCTCTCTCCCTTAGGGGAAGACAAATCCCATTTTTACTGGACCTTAGCACATGACATACATATTCAAAAACTTTGCACTAAAGTACCTTATACATTGCACTTTACTCTTGAGTGAGTTCTTTGAAATGCACTTTACAAATAGTTCTGTTTTATAACTTGGGTGAACAATTTCTTGCACCCATGTCACAGAATACTTGTATTTCATGGAATTTCTAATCATCCTGAAGAATGTAGGACTCTCCTTAATTTGGTAGAACAAGAAGAAAGGAATCTGTTGAAATCAATGAGATCAACTTTGTGCCCTTGGTTTGGAGGGACACATCCCCAGCAGCAGGCCGCATCTGTGGGTGTTTGTCATAGTTCTTTCCACAGGATATAGGACTTCATTTATGTTTTTTCTCCAAAGAGACTTTCATACTGACAGACTCACCATAAATACTATTTCTCTCATCAAATCAAATGAGTTATTGCTGTTCCTGTTTAGTCATGTACTCTTGATTTTTACAAGAGGGAAGACTCCATGATCAGAGAGGTTTCTTTTGCATGTAGCCCAGCAGTGACCTGAGGAGCAGAGGTCAGACACCATCTCCACAGCGTTTTCTATTGTCTGTAACTATTTGCTTCTTTAGAAATTAAATCTCTGTTAATCACATTAAAAATTGTATGAGGTAAAATGGTGTTTGGGTTTTGTTTTTCTGGGAGTATGTGATAACAGAACACAAACATCTTTCAGATTGGAACCTTTGAAGATCCAGAATAGTACAAGAGCCCAAATCTTTCAGGTAAAATACAGGCCACTCCACTCTTGCAAACTGCTGTGCAGAGTCTGGAAAAAGAATTAGGCAGGACCACATCTAAGTGACCACACCGTACCCCACACAGTGGCAGAAGTTTCCCAATGACAAAAACTCGTGACATAATTCTTAGTGGTAACAGATATTAAAACACATAGCAGCTGAGATCATTGAGCCCTATTTCAAGAAATATTTGAATCTCCACCAGCCAGGTGCTTACTGGAATCAAAGATAAAGACACTTTCAAAGATAAAGCCAAGACTTCTGCCTGTTGGGTGGTAGTTTCCACCTGCCTGGTCATCTCAGGGCCTCCAGTAACCCTAACAACATAAAGCTGGGTTTTAGAGCTCTATGCAAGCAACTGGGAAGGAGCAGAGGGCTTCATGTGGTTCCTCAGAGGAAGAGGAAGCCCTGGGAAGAAAAGATTTCCTTGGGGGGGGCAGGGAAACTGAAACAGATGCATGGTCTATAAGCAATACCTCAATCTTCTTTCATATTCATGTACCTGTTAGCTAATAAGTAGATAAAATGGCTTAACTTTCAGGATGAAAAGAAAAATTAGATGAGAAGAGCAAAAGTGACAAGTGACATAGTTAACTGAATTTAAGTGCTTTCTAAAATTAGGTGAGTTATTTTTTTCATTTAACCAATTCATTTAGGTGAGTTATTTTTAACAGATACCAATGAAGCTTTGCACCTAACTTTATTTTATTAAAAACCTAATAAAATTGAAAAACTGGAAATGGCTTACAGATTTTTTTAAAGGTGGGAAAGTGATGAGGTAGGAGGTAAGCTCTCCAGAAGTCTGGACTCTGGTTAGACTTCCCAGAACGTGTGCACTTCGTGCTGAGAGCTCACACACATTAGTGAGGTGTCCGTACAGTGACTTGAGACAAACCTAGTCCCTTTTAAAGCATTAACCATCCAAATGCTGTCTGAACATTTAAATTGTCCCATTAAATTCATTGCAGAATTTGCTACTAGTTTTGTGAGAACATGCATTCTTAACAATGACAGCGTTAACATTCTGAAAGACTTGATTCTTGAATGTCTTGTTTTATTTATCTTCCCATAAAACAGCAGCAGGAGAGGATTGAAGGAAAATAAACTGTTAAAAGTCTGGGAAAATCTTATCATTCACAACCCTTTGATAGCTTGTCCATTCTTTGGCTTGCATGTGTTCATGGTCAGGCTTTGTTTGCAGTGAACATAAACTAGCTTGTGGCAATAAAATTTAGACCAGCTGACCTTGCTACTTGTAAATAAGAAATTTAAAAGCCAAAGGAACAGCTCGCCCTCTTACCCCCTTGGGGGATGGATGCGCAGCATCCTCCTCTAGTCATCCTGTACAATTTATTAACAGGATTTTCCAAATTCAGTTGTTCCCCAATTTCTTCTTCTGCCACCTGCCATTCAAGTTTAAATTGCTTTTCAAATGTTTTCTGACTCTATGAAGCTAGCAGCCTATCTTAGTCCTAGTTTCTTACAAAAAAATAAAAAAACTTCATCTGTCTAGAAAATCTAATAAAAGACCTAGTACTTCTAGTTCTCCATTTTTTTTTTCTGTTATGCATTAACTAATGGGGACAAATTTAATAATCAGAGCCAGTAAGATGTAAGGGATCTTTCAACTACTTCAGTGGAATAATGGCACTTGCAGAGCTGTGGGGTAACTGGGAGAGCTGGAAACAACACCTAGCTTTCCTCATTCCATCTGTATCACATCAAACTGGGTCAAGGTTGGTTTGCCACTGGTTCACTCCAGGAAGTCACCTTGAAGGTTCCACCCCAAGCAGGAGTTTGCTACACAAGGCCTCTGCTTTTAGCAGGCTCAGTTCTACTTTTTTTTTTTTTTTTTTTTTTTTTTTTTTTTGGCTTTTGGCTGTGCACAATTCACGGGTTTCTTCCAGATGGGCCAGTGCTGCAGGGCAGAGACCATCCTGAATGCTAGACTCCTAGATGGTTGTCTTCTCTGCACCTCAGACTTGTGATTCCTCATCACCTGGTGGGTAACTAGATACTTTTAAAAAGATATTTTAAAATGTATTTTAATGTCTGGAATCAAAAGTATTAAAGTTACTCTCAGGAAGGCAAAAGGACAAAAACAAAGGAACAAGAAGCAGGAGAACACCAAGAAAGCATATAATAAAGAGGCAGAATTAGCTAACAAATTAATAATTATCTTACATTTAAATAATATAAATACAACAAAAGACAGAGATTGGCAGATGGATCAAAAATAATTTTTTGATTGTTTATGGCTTAGTAGACACTTTTCAAATTTTAGACATCAGTTTGAAAGCAAAAGGATGAAAACATACTGTATAAGCATTAAGTTTTGAAAATGGCTATTTTAGCATCTGATAAAGTAGACTTCAAAGAAAATTACTAAGACATTACATAATGCTGAAAGGAATAATGGAATAAAAATTCCTTTTATCTCTATTAAATGTAACACAAGAGACATTATATAATGGTAAAAGGGATAATGGAATAAAATTTCTTTTATCATTATAACATATAACACACTTATGTAATGTAATATGAAACAGTATATCATGATTTTCATCCTGGTGGAAGACATCACAGTTCTAAATGTTACACACCCTAAACAGCAGAACTTCAAAACAGTTGGAGAAAAAAGACAACAGGACTGAAATTTTAAAAATGCAAAGCACAGTTACAGTTGAGGTTGTCAAAACTCCTCTCTCAACAACTGATAGAACTTCAAGTTACAATGCATAAGAATTCACGGATCTGTAAAATACAAACAAGACCGAGTTAATTACACATACAGAACACTTACCAGACAAAAGCATGACTACAATAATACCCAATAGGAAATACATCTTTCAAGCATCCTTAGAATGTTTCCAAGACTGACCACCCTGGGCCATTAAAAAAAAACCTTCAACAAAGTTAAAAAGAATTCATACCAAGTTCTCTGATAGTAGTGAAATCCAACTAAAAATCAGTAATAGAAAGACAGCAGGAAAAATCTTTGAATACCTGGAAATTAACACATTTCAAAATAATCATGGATTTAAAAATCTTGAAAGCATAATGGATAATGCAAATGAACACAAAATATGGAATAAAAAGCTTAAGCAGCATGGAAAGGGAAGTCTGTAGTAAAAAATTACATTTAGAAATGAAGAAAAAGCTTCAGATCAACAACCTTAGATTATACTTCAAAGAACTGGAAAAAGAACAACAAAATAGACCCAATGGGGGCAGAAGGAAGTAAATAATAAAGATGCAAACAGAAATTAATGAAATTAAAAACAGGGAAACACTAGAGAATATCTGTGAAATATATACCATTTTCTTTGAAAAAAGGCAATGAAACCAATAAAACTTTAGCATGCATCCATATGCAGGAGATTGACTCTGGAGCCATGGATCTAAATATTAAACCAAATACATTTAACACATCCTGAAAGAAAAAATAGGTAAACTTCTTGAAGCCATAGGCATAGGCAAGGTGTTTCTGAACAGAACACCAGTTGCACAGGAAATTGTTCTAAGAATCAACAAATGGCATCATAGCAAATTAAAAAGCTTCTGCACAACAAAAGAAACAACCAACAGCGTGATAAAACAATCTACAGAATGGGAAAAAAATTTGCCAGCAATTCCTCAGAGGACTCATATCTAAAATATATAGAGAACTCAAAAAAATAGGTCCTAAAAGACTTAATTTTTTTAAAAATGGGCAACTGAAATGAACAGACACTTCACAGAAGTAGTACAAATAGCCAATAAATACATGAAGAAATATTCAACATCACTGGCCATTAGAGAAATCAAGATACCATGTTACACTAGAAAGAATGAATGACCATGATCAAGATATCGAATAATAACATGCTAGAGAGGCTGTGAGGAAAAAGGAACCTTTTTACAGTGTTCATGGGAATGTACACCAGTAAGGACAACCACTATGGAAATCAGTATAGAGATTCCTGAAAAAACGAGACCTACAAATTCCATTCAATCCAGCCATTCCTCTTCTAGGTATCTTCTTGAAAGAGTTAAAAGGATCATATTCGAATGATCCATGCTGACCAATGTTTATAGCAGCACACTTTATAATAGCTAAATATTAGAAGCAGCCTTTAAGCCTATCAACAGATGAATGGATAAAGAAAATGTGGTATTTACACACACAGGAGTACTATTCTGCCATAAAGAAGGATAAACTTGAGTCATTTCTAGGGAAATGGATGCTCCTTTAGGCTGTAATGCTAAGTGAAATAAATCAGACACATAAGCTTAAGTATCACATGGTGTCACTTACATGAGAAAACCAGGGTAAAAATAATGAGCAAAATAAAAGGTAGCTGATAGGAAGTAGGGAGGTGGACATTTCTCAAAGGGAAAGAGGATTGACAGATGGAGGGATGGGAAGGGAGGGGACAAAGAGAAGGCAAAAAGGATTAAAGAGGAATTCAGATGTTATGTACCTGTGCCAATTCGCCAAGGATGTAAACATTATACATTACACACATGTATTAATAATCTAAACTAAAAAAATCTTTAGCATGTGACAAAACTAAGACAATAAAAATACTGGGAATGAAATGGTGATAATCACTACAGCTTTCAATAAAATCACTGCATGTACTAACAAAAAATGGGCTGGGGATGTAGCTCAGTACAAAGGCTCTCAATTCAATACCCAGTAGCACGCATACACCACGCACACACATAAATACAAAACAGAACAAAAAGCCAAATGTGGCCCAGCATTTCTACTAGTGGGCATTTCTATTCAAAGAAGGGAAAAGTTGTGTTCACAAGAAAACCTGAACACAAATGTTCATTGCAGCTCTATATGAAAAAACCAAACATTGGGGAATCAGATATCCTTTATTTTGTTGGATGGTTTCATAAACTGAGCTACAAACACACCATGGGAAATGAGCAGTGAAGAGGAGCAGCTTACTGACATGCATAAAAACGTGGGTGAATCCCGGGGAATTATGCTGAGTGGAAAAACCAACGCAGAAAGTCACATACTGTACAATCTCACTTACGTAACATTTCTGAGATGACAACACTTTAGAAACAAAGGGAGATTATAAAGAGGCAACACAAAGCATTCTTCTGGCATAGGAACTATTTAAAATATTAACTCCGGCTGCCTTAACAAAGCACAACACTGCGTGGCTTAAACATGTATTCCTCACAGTTCTGGAGAGTAGGAGGTCAAAGCGCCATGACTGGTTTCTGGTGAGGACACTAATCCCATGGCAGGGCCCCGTCTAACCCTAATTATTCAACACTCCCCCAAAGATACCATCCCACTGGGCCTTGGGACCTCATGACACAAAATTAATGTTAGTCCATAACAAGAATCTTGACTGTGATAGAGGATATACAAACACATTCCAGTGATAAACTGTATTGAGTTTAATACATACATGCAAACAAGGACAAATAAAGGTGGAAAAATTTGAATAATATTGGCAAATTATATCAATGTCAGCATCTGCTTGTGATAGTAAATTAGCATTTTCAAAATGGAAAGTAACCAGAACAACCAGGGATGTCTCTTCATTAGTTTTTACAATCCTGTGCAAAACTAAATCACTCCTTTTTTTTTTTTTTTTTTTTTTGTACTAGGGAATTGAATTCATGACCTTGTGCTTACCAGGCAGGCACTGTACCACTAAGCTATATTCCCGGCCCACTTTTTTTTGAGACACAGTTTCACTCTGAGGCTCAGGCTGGCCTTGAACTCATGTTGTAGCCCAGGCTGACCTCGAACTTGTGATCCTCCTGCCTTGGCCTCCCGAGTACTGAAAACATTTAGCTCAGCATTCCTGGTTATTTTTAGTGGAAGCTTTGGTTTAACCCTTTGTTCTACCATTATTGGGAACACAAGTTCCCCGATTCACTGTTAAGTATAAAAAGCTTAATGACAATGTTAGCATTCTTGGGAACTTGCAATTTCCCAAACTCTCTTCCAAGAGCTTCATGTGTAACCACCCTGTAAGACCCGCAACAACCACTTGAATTAGTACTGCTTTATAGATCCGAAGTGAAGCAACATGTCGCAGGCTGGGCAGCTCTGCTGAGGCGGGATTCAGTCTCAGGCAACCCCGTGCTTCCCTGCCAACACTCACTGAGACCTCCATGAACATGAGCACCGGGAATACGAATCAAGGCCCTGTTCCTGACCTTAGGAGAAAACACTTACTCTTTTACATTTCCTGTGATATGAGCTGTGCTTTTTGTTTTGCCATATCCGACTTACCAGCTTGAAGAAGTTACCTTCTAGTTAAAGTTTGTACTTTAAATGATACAGGAGTGTGGAGTCTTCCCATGCTTTTCCACGTTTTCTTTCTGAAATATAGAGAATAAATTAGTTTTTCAGCAATCAAGCTAATGTAGCATCATTGTAACAAAGTCCCCTTACGCACATTATCCTTTTGAAAGGTTGCTGAGTTTCATTTGGTAATACATTGTGAAAGATTTTTGTTCATAGGTAGAGGCAGAGAGTTCTGAAGCCCAGAAACATCCTTTTAAGAGTGAAACAAGGGGTGTGGGGAGGACTCACAAAGATTCTGAGTAGAAAGTCACTCACCTTCTGCAGTGAACAATTCCGCAATGCCTCAGGCAGCTCTGACTCTGCCCTGCTGGAATCTTTCCCTAAGTATGCACATGAAGCTTGCAGACATCACTATTTGCTTGGTGGCTAATTCCTATGGGTGCTTTACCTTGTTCTAGCCTACGGTGGTGAGGCTGAGAATGGTAGGTATGGAAACCTAGTGATCAGGTGACTAGTAACTCGGATTTCTCCTGCAGAGGGAGGTACAGACAGAGACGTTTATGTGCCTGTGTGTTATCCTCATGCAGCAGGCAGGGGAAGTCAGCATTACATTCAATCTATTACTGTGAAATCAGATTTCAGGGCTCAAAGAATTCAAAGACACTTGGGAAGGCAGCAGTCCAGACAGCATTTGGCTTGCTGTGGACAGACTGTGGTTGCCTGGAAGGCAAGCTCTTCCCACAGATGACAGTCAAAGGACTGGTAGTTTTAGCACTCCCGATGGTCTGTACATACACACACCAGTCATATAACAGCACAGCAGGACCCAACTGTGTCCCAGGATCCAGGTGGGAGAGGCAGTGCTGACTGCAGGAGGCACAGGTCTGGAAAAGGGTTCTGGACCCCAGGGTTTCAGGAGCAGGAGCTCAACCATAAGCAGACACAAGAAAGCTGCTGGTACAGTTTCTCCACTTTCAGCCAACTCTCCTCCAGAGTAAAGAGAGCACATTTTATTGTTCTGTTTTCCCACAGTTCCTACCATTGTTCACTGAATGTAAAAACAGCAAATGAATCGAATACTGCCCACGGGAAGCAATTTCACTGACTACATTCATCTGAGTAAGTCATTAAATGCCCATGGCTACATGCACAACAAAGTTTAAATATCATAACTTTCTATTTTATAATAAGCTTATAAAACTTCTTGCCTTCTTTGTAAGGCAATAAACGACAGTTCAGAGGCTCTGCGAATTTATCTTGGCTTTCTTTCCAATGATAACCTCATGCTGGACTCCACATTTTAATTTTGGTTAAATGTTATATTCTTAATCTTTGTTTATATTTTTAAAAGATGTGATAAATGCTTATGAAAAATTTCATGAAATTACTGGTGTCAACAATACATTCTGCCAAAAGGTGACAAATTGAAAAACCATTGATGACAGTGCACTTTTATACAAAATATAGTAAAATGTTTCGGTAGATTTTATTCACATAATTTTTAAAATCACAAGCAAAGTCATTAGCTATGAACTCAAACGATATAGTCAAAACATATTTTTCTTTAAGGCACTACTTATGATTTTCTTTAAAGCATTTATTTTTATTTACATTCTATCTTAAGAATTAACAATAAATACATACTTGACATCTAATCGTTGTCCTTCATTTGTAGTCTTATATATTAACAATGCAGCAAAACCCTACAAATAAAAGGAATTCAACATAATCTTGCTTGAACTATACAAGACACAGGCAAAGGAAGAAAACATCAAAGAACAGTGCAAAGGGATTTTAATCCTTTAATGTTTCAGTAACTCACTTGTGAACTCTTAAGGGAAGCCTACTCTACAAAGCCTGGAGCACAAAGCATCAAAGTATTTTTATTCTATTGCTGTTTGCCACAAAAAAACTTATACATTAATAACAGCAGCACAATTAAACACTGTTGTTTTGAATTCACTCACTGAATTAACCAAAACAAATCAACTTTCCTACTACCTCTGAGTACTATGGTCATGAACAGTGAAACCTTGGCTGGCACCAAACACTTCCCACTTCCCAGAAAATACAGCAGCACGAGTTAACAATCACTTAACAAGATGCACACCACACCAGAAACTACTACTTTTACTAAAAGATTTCTCAGGCACTACAGGAAACATTGGCTGTGATAATTTTCTTAAAGAGACAAGTGAATTAATACCATGTTTAATATAATAATATAATTATGTTTAAACAAATACTATTTTATCTCATCAAAATATTTACCTAATTAAACTTACTTAAAATGACCCTAATTTAGCCTTTTGAGAACAAAATGAAAAGATAGAGACAAAAGTCCTGTAGAAGAGTTAAGACCCTGCCTGGACATCTGGGCCATCCCATTCTACACCAAATCTACTCCCAGCTAGACACCTTGCAAATGGGTTTCTGAATCTTACAACCATTGATAAAGCCGATGCAACTACTGAAACTATCCCAAGATCCACTAACTAATATCAAATATTCCACTGTTATGTTCTGAAAATGTCTACCACTTAAAAAAGACCTGAAATGTGGCAGTTCATTTTTAAAAAAAGAAACTGAAGTAGAAAGGAAATTTTCTGTCAGGGGTTTAGCTTAGCAGCATAAGTGCCTGCTTGGCAAACTCAAGGTCGTGAGTTTGATACCCGGCAGCAAAAAAAAAAAAAAAAAAAAAAAAAAAAATTTCTATTTAGATCAACTGTTTACCTTTATTACAACTGCACATGAAGACAAAAATCTGAAACTTTATTCCAAAGCAATCAGTGGCCTAGTGTGCTTCATATGCTATGTTTATGACCAGTAACATAGATTCTTGATGTGGGGTACAGAAATGCCCCCCAAAACTCCAAATGTAACAGACACCTGGCTCAGGAAGTTAGCAGTGACCCACTAGGTATGTGCTGTGTTGGATAACTGACACTACAGATAATTTACACTTGGGTTGTACACTTACTGTAGATTAGCTCTGTATGTAAAAAAAGTTACTAAGCTTGTAAACCAGGTATCCAAGGAAACAGCCAGTGTAAGGCTATTCCACCACTTAACACAGAATGGTGCAAATATCCAAAGACACTAAATTTCACTTCAGATTTCTTTGCTGCACTACTGCCTAAAAAGTAAGATAAAAAGCCCCACAGGTAAATACAGAAATCTCTCTTCATCATTTTGACACAATCACAGCAGATTTGTATTCAGGTCGCACATTTTCTACAGCACTTGGATACTTCAGGCTACAATAAACAACAGGAGAAAGCTAGAAAAGATAACAAAACTTCATGAGCTTTTTAAAATTATGATTTTAATTTGTGAGTTAGGTAGAAGTAAATAAATATGCAGTGCAAAAAATAACCTTTCCTGAGAGCTGTGTTCTAGGGGACTGGATGCCTGACCACAGTCTAGTCCCCTGGGGCCTCCTACAGCAAGTCACAGCACAGCTGCACGCATACACACACACACACACACACACACACACCAGAGAATGGCATTTTCTCTACCTCCTTCTGATTCTATTATTACAATAATCTTCAAAAGATTCAACTTGTGAGACTTCAAAGGCCTGAGCATCTTAATAAAGATCCAAGGGTGCCACTTGAGGCTTGTATCACATGGTGCTGATGGTTTTGTTCATCTTTTCAAAGCTTTTCTTAAAGTGGTTTCTTCATATGCCAGATTGGGAGGGGGGGACTGGCTAACCAATTTGATTAACCATTACAGAATTTCTCACCTCAAGGGTTTCCTTGGTATAAAAACTGAATAACACATTCCAGCTGGCTTGAACCACCAATAGTATATGCACAACTGTCCCAGGCAGCTTGTACCATCAGATGGGACTGACCCATGTGGCCCAACCAGTCATGCACATACCACAGTGGTTCAGAGACACCCAGCAGCAAGACAGAATCATGGCCCACTATGAACATGTTAAAGGCAACTATAAAAATATAGAAAGTTTTTCCTATCTGGTACACAAAATTCACAAATTGTTTCATTTACAAATATATAAATTTATTAGAAAAATGTGCCTACTAAACTTTGGTATATTTTCATTTAAAGATGTATCATCTTCACAGCAAAAAAAAAAAAAAAGGTGGTATTTTTCTCTGGAAAAGCTACTTAGAGAAACAGATGGTGTTAACTGATTTACTAGGAACTTTACTATAGTCAGGGTTGTTTGCATTAGCAGTGCACCCAAAACAAAGCCCAAGGAAACACAAAACACTTTTGGCATGCCTGGTCTAAGCTGTCTTTCAAAGCATACTTTTTTAATGGTTGTAACACTATTCCTTGAATGTATCCTTAGTTTTGAGACTGATCAAAGACACCTGGTAGGAACCCTAGCCTGCTATTCAATTAAAGGATCATCATCGTCGTCTTGTAGCTGAAGTCGGGAAAAGGGGCGGGGTGCAGAAAGTCTATTCTGCATGAGTATTATGAGGCAAGTGAGCGTGGTCAACACCAACAGCGCGCCGATGACAATTCCAATGGCTTCTGGAAGATGAATGCACCACTGGTCCACTAGTAAGCACTTGGTGCGCCCAAGGGTTCCATTATTGGGCTGTGGTTTTAATCCCAGGATATGACACATCATTGGGTAAATATCCACAATGTTCATGGTGCTCTGCTTGTAGCCTCTGTGAAAGGCAGGACCATGGGCAGCTAGAAACGGATGCATAGCAGGCAAAGAATTATCATAGCCATGGTCACCTACTGAGAAAAGAACAAAATGGTGTAAGATCAGCCGTATTACAAAATAACTTGCTTCAGGAATACACTCACTTCATAAGTTGTATATAGCCTTAAAATTCAGACTAATTCCCATCCATTATGATTCTAATTAGCAGCACCAGACAAAAGCTAGAGTTAAATCTGCATCTCCTTCAGCTCAGCTGTGTTCCCCATTTCACATGCAACCCTTCTTCCCCGGGTCTGACCTCAGATGGTCAGATGGTGGATGGTCTCACCTCTCAACCCTGGCCCTACAGACCTCCAGTCTTGTACCACTATCTGCAAAACTCACTTCGGAGCACCAGTGATAGAACAGTGAGGCCAAGGGTCCTGCTCGCCTGGGGAGGGAGACGACCCAGCCTCCTCCTCTGAGTGCTCCTGTGATAAGAACTGGAGGGCAGAATGCAAGACTGGCTGACAGTCACCAAGCACCACACCACTGAGGGGTCAGATTCAGATTCCACACAAGAGGCTCTTGCACTGAATGTGGAATGAAAGCAGATGACGCCGACTTGGGACCCACATGAAGATCTGACTCAGAGAAAGACAGGATAAACAGGTCCCTGACCAACCTCCAATACCAAAGTCCTGATTTTAGCTTTATTTCAATAAATGTTGTCTTTTTGTGTACCTCAGTTGCATTTAATACATTTTCACTTTCATATTAAGTAAAGATAACTGCCTAGTTAAGTATTGGTGTTTTGTTACTCTTTAACTGTACTTGAAATATTTCATAATAAAAATAACACGTGATCAGTATAACAAAAAGAACAGGTATAATGATTTCAATAATGTAATTTGCATATATAAATAATAGAGGACAAGGAGGAGGAAACACCTGTGGTACTTGTCTATTTCTATATTGAGGGATTATGCAATGCTTTTGTTCTTTGTCCTATATTTTATAGGTTTGCAACACTGAGTATATAAGATAACATCAAGATAAATAATACACAAACTCCATTAACTGCGTGTGTGTCTTGTTCTTGACTGATGCAGTGGTGCCTGCAAATTGCAGCGCACATTTGTGTAAATCAGTGTTCACGGGAGCAGTCAACGTGCATGTATGCTGAGAGCATGGTGGAACAGCTCAGATACCAGCTGACCCGCATCACCTAAAATATTTACCATCTGGCCCTTCGAGAAAAGTGTATGGAGAAAAGTGTAAAAATCAGGTTGAAAGAAAGTATTAAAACTGAACGTAAATTCAGAAAAATTAGCTTCAATGGAGGAAGATCCATACATTCAGTTTTAAGGGAACTGTTGCTACATCTATCTTGTTTACTGGTGGATTTTTTTGTTTATCTTCTGGCTCTTGCTAAGTGGTTTAAGTATAGAAAATATAGACCTAAATACAGGAAATCAAGGAAATGATTTTATTACTGAGGAAAGACTCACGCTTACTGAACAACTTTTAACACACACCAAAAAAAGAATCTAAAGTAGGTAGTCTCCCCCTTAGCTTTGCTTCTTTACTTCCTCTTTATTTTCTACGAATTAAGAGAACCAATCTTGAAAATTACTGACAGTAACCCCAGTTTTGGTAAGGAAGTAAAACTATACTTCTAAGCTTACCTATCCTAATAATCTAAGCATGACATTGTGATTATTGCAGACTGCTATCAAATGTTAGTAATAGTAACCAATAATCCTGTGCAAACATATCTGAATCAAATTATCCTAACAACAAAATGTGTGGTGGATCTCTAGGATGCAACAGAAATACCCTAAATACTTACATTTTGATAATGACTTATTTTGTACAATTGTCCACCCTTCATCCGCAACTAAAATAATAGGCTGGATTCGATCATTATGTTGGTAATAAAATCTGTTAGGAATATCTTCTTTGAGATAAACGTTCAGGTGAGGGCTACAATTTTTTAATTTGTCATAAACTTCTGTTATATCTATAAAAACAGAAAAAACATGGTTGCTTGATAAGGAAAAACATGCTTAACTAGAAATAAATGTTGGACAATGTCATATATTAAATCACTTTTAATTCATAAAACAACAGAGAATGATTCTGTGACCATGCTGGGGATGGACACACTCATATACAGATATTTTTCAAGCACTCACATATCTCATCACTTCTACAGAATGGGTACTACTTTCATATGGAGCTTCTAAGTAAACAGAAACCAATTATGTATTATGACTAATTACTAATTCTAGGGTTGAAAGAAAAATACGGTTTACACAAAAATCAAAGAATTTTTAACACACTCCTGCTGGCTTGAACCACCAGTGGCACTGGCATAACTATCCCATCGGGTGGATTGGACAACGGGTGGTACAACAGGATTGAATCACACAGGTACCACTGGTAGTTCAAGCCGGCAGGAATGTAACGCGCTGAAAACAGTCACCCCGCAGCAAGACAGCAATTAGTCTTATTGCAAACATGTTAAGGACAAAAACTTCCTTTTTCCCTTAGTGTAAATAATTGAGAAATACAAGATTCAGAGGAAAAATCACTTCAGACCTAATCTGTAGACCAACTGCTCACAACTTGTACATTCAGGAGAGCACACAAAGTGAGCAGGTGTATAGGTCCCAGACCGCAGGGAGCCAGAGCGTCACTTTTCCATACACCCTCCTTCCACGGTCAATGCCCCACTCAGACCACAGTGCCACCCAGCTAAAAGTTCACTTACTTATTTTGGGAAGTATTGCAGCCACAGGGGTCAAATCTATGAGGCTGTAGTCTGAACGACTAATGCAGAGATCCAAGTTTATCAATCTGCTCTCAGAACACTGCGACATCCCATGGTCACTTGTAATGATAACGTTGAGACTCTCCCACAATCCCAACATTTTGAGTTTCTGGACCAGGTCACCGATATGATCATCAACTTCCTTCAACACTCGGCGCATGTTTTCTTTATCTTCAGGTCCGTATTTGTGGCCACTTGCGTCTGGTTCCTCCCAATAGAGTGCGGCGAAGGTGACCGGTGGGCTGGAAGTGCTGAGCCATGAGGTGATGTTGTTTAGCCTCTCCTTAAAAGTCACCGAGGGGCTATAATTCATGAAATAGGAAGGAGTGGTATTGTGAATGGTGACGTCGGTGCCAGGCCACATAGCAGCAGCGCTCGACCGATTCTCCTGAAGCTGGTTTGTCACCCAGATAGGGATCGCCTCATTCCACCAGAAAGGGTCTTTGTCATTGGAGTCAGAAAAATGTTTCTTTGTGACCGAGTCATACATGGAATTGGCTACGATGCCGTGGCTTTCCTCATACAAGCCTGTCACAATGCTATAGTGGTTTGGGAATGTTTTCGTGATAAAAACATTTTTAACATGTTCTACCAAGACACCTTCTTTAATAAAATTCTGGAGGTGAGGGAATTCATAGTTCTGCAGATAGTCAGCTCTGAAGCCATCGAAGGACACCAGCAGCAGCCTGGCTGGCAAACTATAGGAAGAGTTCCCTGTACAGCCAGTCACGAGGCCAGAAAACATGAGCAGTGCGAAGAACGTCATCGTGGAGATGCAGTGGGGACAGTGGTCAGGGCTCCTAGACAGGACACACAGCCGTAAATAGTCGTGCTGTTGCATGTTTGTTGAGTTTCAGAAGTACAGCCCACAGAGAACCAACACTCATAAACTTTACATGCCAGCGCTGCCTACATTCATTTAAAAATTAGATGCATTTAAATAAGCTAAGGTTGGAGTGGATACGAACTGCCTGTGTACTGGCCCAGCTTCCTTGAGACACATTCCTCACAATGAAGGGGAAAGGGCCATTCCCTGCCCCCATAAATACTTCCTACACGGCCGCTGTGCTTGTCCACAGCAGCAGAAATTGTTCCTTCAACTTAGAACAAATGAAGAAACACTGACGCTTCTGTACAGAATACAAATAATACCAAGTTTTCAGTGGCTCCACGCACACAGATTATTTTCTCTGAATAGAATCCTATAGTTCCTTTAACCCACAGGAATAGTTGGTGGAAATCTGACCACATCAGCTCAACTGCAGTCCTTATTGGAAAACACTGGCAGAAAAGGGGGAATGAGAAATGAAATGCAGCAGGGTATAAGGGCATGCACCTATAAAGCTAGTACCTGCAAAGCTGAGGCAGGAAGATCTGCAAGCTCAAGTCCATCCTAGGCAATTTAGCAAGATGTGTCTGAAAGCAAAAACTGAAAAAGCAGGGTACTGGGTATGTAGCTCAGTGAGACGGCCCTAGGTTCAATCCCTAATACTCCAAAAAAAAAAAAGAAAGAAAAGAAAAGAAGAAGAGAGAAAGAAGGAAGGAAGAAAAAAAGGAGGAGGAAGAGGAAAG
The DNA here is from genome assembly GCA_004027295.1 of Dolichotis patagonum. Classification (NCBI taxonomy): domain Eukaryota; kingdom Metazoa; phylum Chordata; class Mammalia; order Rodentia; family Caviidae; genus Dolichotis; species Dolichotis patagonum. The sequence goes on along the minus strand of PVJX010017189.1, from coordinate 16,950 downwards.
AAGAAAAAGGAAGGAGGAAAGAAGGAAGGATCTATTTGAGAAAAAGGTCTCAACTCAGTCGCTATCTGCCCCAGTATTCAAATGACAGTGACCAATAAGTCAGCAGGAACATGGATGCCACAGAGACTTCGGAAGAAATGCAACAGCCATTGAAATAAATTTCATCATCTCCTCCTTCTTAAACTGCCATTTTACTGTCAAAGACTTAATTCTTCTTAAAAACCCAGGTTCAGAGGTGTCTCCAAACTACTTGTTCTTTTAAAAAATAATTCATCCATTAAAAAACCATCACTCTCCATCTTCTTTGGGCTCCAGGAAGATAGGATATATAATCAGATGCAACCATGCACACCTTCAATCCCAGCTCCTTGAGAGGCTGAGGCAACAGGATCACAAACTCAAAACCAACCTGGGTGACATAAGCAGATCCCGTCCCAACATAAAATAAAAAGGTCTTGAGGGTACAGTTCAATTGTGGAGTGGTTACCTAGCGTGCATGAGACTCTGGCTTCAATTCCAGTATCACCAATAAATAAATAAAAATAAGAGAGACAGAGAAAGAGAAAGAGATAGACAAAACTGTGTAACATTTAGGCGGAATGCTGTAAAGCAGATGGGCAAAGTGCCCCTTCCAGTGTTAGAGAAGAGGAGGGGGAAGGCTTGGTTGGCTGACAGGTCTGAGGCTAGGGCTGGTGGCACTGCCTTCTCTAGGTCAGCTACTGAAAGGGAGCAGGGTGGTAGAAGGGTCAGAGCTGAGAAGGCCTGCAGTGGCCTGCATGGGAAAGAGGGAGGATGGGGGTGCGGCAGCACTGGCTGGGTCCAGGATGTTTGTTAGGGACACTGTTTTTCCCACCAACCCAGTGGCCCTGGCACAGACAGACATGAACAGAGCAGGCAGCTGACCCTACCCAGGCTTGAGAGGCTGCCAAAAGTGGAAGGCTGCCTACACTGAAGACGCTGGCTCCCGAGTGGCCAAGAACAGAGCTGCAGCCTCGGGGCTAAACCCGTAGATGTGGGAGAAGCGGCCAGGTTTCTGGCCTGGGGTTCTGATAGACTCAACAGATGTGTGAAACCAGGCAAAGCTGCAAAGGCTGTGGTCAGACTGAGGAGTGGGCGTCACTATTTCAGAGTAAGACGCTGGTGAGGCATCTCGGACAGCAGCTGGCTACCAACAGGATAATTATACTCCGGAGCCACTTACTCCCAACTACACTGCAATTACCCACGGGCAGACTTTCCTCTTTTGATCTATGGTGTGGTGGTCAGTCAACTACTCATGGATCAAAGCTATAATCCCTCTGAAAAACAGTGACGTAAAGTTCTGAAGACCAAAGACCAGGATTTGTGAGGATCTCTGGGTCTGGAAAACCTCTACCATTTTAATCAGCGACAGCAGCTTTCTGAGTGTGGGGCACACAATATCTGTCATTGGTACATTCCAAGAAATCAGGAGATCTTAGTGAGCACAAAGATAGCTCACACAGACACAGCCAGACCATAGCTCAAGGATTCCAGCTATGAGAATCTGGACAGGGCTCCTTCCCTTAGATTCAGTGTTTTCAGTTCTGTGGCACAGTGTTTATACACAACCTGACTCCTGTCTCAGACAGTCTTAACTGGGCATAGTCAGACAACAGTATTATGTGGCCTTATGTTCTAGGTTTGGGCAATTTTAGAACTTCTGACACAGACAGGCCGGTCTCCTTGAAAACTTGGGAGTGAGCTGGGTGTGGTCATCTCAGATACTTGGGAGGCTGATGCAGGAGAATTGCAAGTCAGAAGCCAGGTGGGGCAGCTTAGGGAAACCCTATCTCAAAATAAAAATAAAAAGGGCTGGGAATTTAGTTCAGTGCCTCTGAACACAGCTATTTCTTTACACTCAAATATTTGTTCTCATTAACAGAACAAATTTAAAACAGCAAGGAGGTGACACTATCTTTTCAAGGGGAAAAGACAGTTATAAATTTATTTTTAAAAAATTATATACTTGCCTGGCTCTTCGCCCGAATAACCATTCTACATTCCCATGCAATCTCACTGCAAAAGCCACTCTGCGGCCAAATCCAATGGGATGTATGACAGAATGGGTATGGCATCACGCTCCGAAATCTTTCCCTTTCCTTAGTTCTGTGATCCTTTACCACAGTTTCCCATTGTCTCGGGCCCACGGAGCTCTCCATCAGCCGGTCTAGCCCCCCTGCCTCATGTCATCTAAAATAGCCCAAGACACGCAAGAATCACTGGAGAGGACTGGTTAAAGCACAGCCATCCGGTCTGTACACCCTGGAGACTGATGCAGTCATCCAGAGTGCAGGCCAAGAACCTATTCCCATGGGCCACAGCGCCTTCTTCCCCACTACGTGCTCCTTGGGTCCAGGACAGCCCTCCAGGGCTCTGCACCTCCTGACTGGCTCTCCTGTCTTGGTCACCTTCCTCTCTCTTACCGGACACCCACTGCCAACTTAATCTTCCTCACCACAGCTCTGTCAGAATTAAAAAGTTCAAAGGAACCCCTTCCTACACAAAAGTCCAGAAGCCTGCCTGGAAATTGCTGAGAGGGGTACGGAAATAATTGCCAGCCTTCATGTTCATTCACCATACCTCATTGTAACAACACGTAAAAGATAATTATCATTAATCATGGTAACCTACAGGTGACCTATAACAGCTCTTCCATAATAGTTTGTGCTTCTAGAACATCTTAAAATTTCTAAACATGAAGTGTTGCTCAGACACTTTAAGGTCATTTCTGAAAAATCATTCAACAAATATCTAATATAACCAAGTCCATAGCACAAAAATATATGCACATGCAATGTAGTAGGAGCAAAACTGCTTTATAACTTTTTAAATAGCAAGCACTCAAGACAGGGCTAAATAATCCAAATAATGAATCAGGCAAGGAGAACACAGGCTTTACACTTAAATCAACTTCGTTCTACAACATCAAGGCTTGCTTGTAACATGGTCCTTAAGATTCACACACTGTATTGCTTTTCAAAAACTAAGCCCTTAGAGGAATTACTACAAATGGGGCATCACAGGATGTCAACAACTTTTCCAATCAAGTAACCTCCAGGAGTAGAAGGTGTCAAGACAATTCAACCAACAGTGCAAAGACAACTAGGGATCTACCTGCAGAAGGAAGAGAGTGCCCACCTCCTAATGTGTGTAAGAATTGGCTCAAAATTGACCACAGATCTAAATCAAGAGTGATAGCTATAAAGCTCTTAGAGGAAAAGACAGAATCAACTCTTCATAACCTTGGATTAGATGAAACCTTCTTGTAGGTATCACATCAAAACCACAAGTAATCAAAAAAAGAAATTAGATTTCCTTTAAAAAAAAAAAGTGTTGTGCTTCAAAGGATACCACCAAATAAGTAGAAAGACAACTCAAGAATTAGAAGAAAGTACCTGAAATTTATCTAGCTGATGAGGGAACTGTATGTATAATAAATAAAGTACGGTTATAATTAAGTCACTGCCAAATAATCTTTTTTTTTTTTTGGTACCAGGAATTGAACTCAAGACCTCACCTTGCCAGGCAGGCATTGTGCTGCTGAGCTATATCCCTGGCCCCTCAGATTTAAAAATAAGCCAAGGACCTAAAAAGACATCTCTCATAGACAACACAGATGACAAGTACATAAAAGGATGCTCAGCATCACTAAAGAAATGCAAATCAAAAACCACAAGACACAACTTTATACTTACTAGAATGATTAAATTTAAAAAACAGGTAACAGTAAATGCTGAAGAGTATATGGAGAAATTGGAGCCTTTATAAACTACTAGAGAGAATGTAAAATGGTGCAGCTACTTTAAAAATCATTCAGGAGACTTTTCAAATGGTTAAATATAGAATTATCATAAGACCCAACAATTCTACCACCAGATATATGCCATCAAGAAACGAAAACAGGTACCCATACAAAATTTTGTACACAAATATTCACAGCAAGGTTATCTCAAGAACTAGACCAAATCAAATAAATGATTAAACAAAATGTGACAAAGCTACAAAACAAGATATTTGGCCAAAAAAGGGAGGAGGGGGATGAAGCACTAGAATATGCTTTTTTTTGGGGGGGGGGTCTAGGAATCTAACATAGGGCTTTGCACTTGCCAGGCAGGTGCTTATGCCGCTGAGCTATATCCCTGACCCCAGCACTAATATATACTACAACTTGGGTAAACCTTGGGACTTTATGCTAAGTAAAAGGTGCAGTTACAAAGTCACCTAGGTAGCATTCCACTGAGCTGAAATGCCTAGAATGGGCAAATCTATAGAAAGAAAGCATATGCGTTACCTAGGGCTAGAGGTTGCAAAAAATAAATGTCGAAAGGTACGCGGTTCTTTTGGCAGAGGGGGGAGAAGTGTGATAAAAATGTTTTCAAATTGATTGTGATGATGGTCATACAACTCCACAAAGCTGTACATTTCTAATGAGTGAACCGAATGATATATGACTTAGACCTCAATAAAATTATTATTTTTTAAAAAGCAGAAGTGAAACTGTAATCTTAAATGCCTTACCACAAAGCAGGGTACATCTCTGTCATCTCACTATACCTCAAAACTTCTATGAATTCTGTATACCAAGTATTTTAATGTGAAAATGTCTTATACTACTTTCAATATGCAAAACACCACCATAACACACACGCGCACACACACACACACACACACACACACACACCATGTCTTCCAGCTCGCATCATGGAGACAAAACAGAAAGACTAAAGATGGAAGCCAGAAGGGATCCGGAAGTGCACTCACACTTACTGGACAGGTGATTTTGGTCAGCACTATTTTCCCCAGCTTCAGCATTCTTGAGTATAAAATGGAGACTTTCAAAGGTTCTAAAAATTGGTCTCCCTTTTTCACTCTAGTTACAGAGCTGCTGTATTAGGGAGAAAAAAATCTGTACCATGACAGACAAGAACATTACTATGAAACAGAAAGAAGAAAGAAAGAAAGAAAGAAAGAAAGAAAGAAAGAAAGAAAGAAAGAAAGATAGATAGATTTAGGCTAATCTCCTTTTACATATGATAGAGCTGAATTCCAGTGACTGCAATCAGCTCTTACTAATTTCATGCCCTCAGTAAACTGGGTAATAACCTTCCAACCAGTAACAGAATTCCACTTGCCAGAATGTCTGCTTCTTTTGTTAGTGCCTGGATCTAAAATTACCACATTCTGTGTCACTCTAACAGCTAGTGTTAAGCTATAAACAAACAACCAGTGGAAAATTCTCAAGTACTTTTAAATAATGAAAATCAAGCTTTAAGGAATGAAACTGCTATAAAATACCGAGAGAAATTCTGTAATTTTTCACACCAAAAACATATAGCAAAGGGAAGAAAAGAGCTGACCCATTCCAACAGTAACTATGTACAATGTGTCTCCCTCTAATTCAGGGGACCAAACACCCCTACCTCCTCTGAAGTGACTTTCCTGCCAGAACAGAAACCAGGTCTGTTAACTCTCATTGCCATTCACAGCCCATGTGAGCCCATGTAAAGTACAGAAAGGATATGGTGAAAGAAATTTGTCACTACTACTAGTGGCATGCTACCTGCTCTGTAATAGAAATGGCTTCAAAATAACATTGTATATAAAGTCAACTTTTTGTTTCCCTAAAATCATGCTCGGACAACCACACCCCGAAAAACTTTCTCATTTCTAGGATTCTGAATTAGTCTCTGATTTTTTGGTGTACATGAAATTTTCTAGCACCTTCAAAACAGTTACACTTACTTGACTTTCTACATAGTAAGACACCCCTCTCCATGTACTCCTCGAGTTTTCATCACAATTTCTTGCAAATTTTATTTTGTAACTAAAAGGAGATAGAAGGAACAAATGAGACAGAGAACTCTCAAGCTCTTAAATTTCCTTAAAACACTCTGTGAAGTAATCCGGAAGAAAGGAAGACAGTACCGAAATCATCAGGTGATTTCCTCCAGGAACTAGGGCTCCCAGATGGCCTGAGGGCTGGGCGTGGTGACCTGCACACACACCTGCCATAGCCCTGTAGGATCCTGGACACAATTTCCAACTGGTCCCCGCACTTCCCTGCCCCAAACAGGACGCCGTTAGTTTACGCGATTGCTGGGATTAGGGAAGGAAGCGTTGTTTGCACAGGGCTTACTTAACGCTGTATCCGGCCATAAAAAGCACTTAAACGGTATCTCTATCTAGCTTGCTTGTGATCTGGAAAATCGGTTTTATGTATAATTATGGAAGCACACATACGCAGTTGACCTAAATTCTGCAACTCAGGCAAGTGCAGTACGAGGCGGCAGCCTGGAGAGCCACCGCAAACCCACCGTCGGGGCCACCGCCCCAGGCCCTACCAACCCCTCACCTCAGGCCGTCGTAACCCCCGACCCCGTGACGTCCGACCCCTGCCTGTGTCCACCCCGTCTCCCCTCTGGGTACCCCCACACCACATGTGCCCACCGACGCCACGGGACGCGGATGTCCCGCAAGACAGGGCCCGGGTCTCACCATCTCGGTTTCCGTAAAATCCCCGTGTACCAGACAGGATGGCCTTCTCTCTGAAAATCCCGGCGCCCAAAGCGGCGCACACTCGCCGCCGCCGCCGCTTCCCGGCGTGCGGAACCCGGCGCCTGCGGTGCCCGCAGGCGCAGCGGACCTTTGCGAGGGGGCGAGGCCGCCTCCTCCGGCAGCGCCTGCGCAGTCGCTACACTCGTGCCTTGGTCATAGGCGCTCAGGGTCCTACGCCGCCGGCGCCTCAACTGCGCGCAGCCGCAGGGCGCCGCAGTCTAGGACTACTAGGGACGAGTCTGAGACGCCTGCTGTTATTGGATGTCGGAGACCAAGTCGGCTGTAACTCCCTTTCCGATTGGATGGACGCATGTGCCACCTGGTGACAGGTGCCGTAGCGAAGCTGATTCAGATGGAGAAGGGAGAACACGTCCTGTCTCGCACCATGCCTCGTTCTTAACTCTAGGTGAGGTACCCTTCGGGGACCTGGAACCCGATGCATCCCTAAAAGCCTTTGGCAAGGGGCAAGCCAAGTCACCCCCCCCCCGCGTTCCCTAAAACGTGCCCGGGATTAGGGTCCTGCAAGGTCCCGGGCCAAGACTGGATCACCAGAAAAGCAGGTGTAGACGGTAGCCAGGACGACCCTTCTGCTTGTTCACCTTCACCAGGAAAGGAGCTTTTCTTTCTGTCTGCTCTCCTCGGCCATCCTTCCATAAACCGGTTAGTCCAGCTTTGCTTCTGGGCAGAACAGTGGTTGCCCACCCGTAGAACCCCAGTAAAGGCCAACAAAGATCTTCAAGTTCAACTTGCTGCAATTTTGTCTTTTTCCACAAATGAAAGACGAACTCTTCCCTTGGCAGATGTGCATGTGGGTTGTACTCCTGTCTTTCATAGGAAGATCGGTCCAACATTTGGATAGCGGAACTCTATAAACTTAGCAAAAACACGCCTTACCAAACACAGGCAGATCTGTTTACGCCTGGGCTGACCAGACACAGTTGGTTAAGAGAAAATAGGATCTTTTTTGTAACTGCGTCACCAAACAGAACTTGGCATAGAAGTACTAGTAAATCATTATTTAACTTAATGGAGTGTTGGCAGGTGTTCCAGGCTTGTTGAGCCCTGCCTTTCCACCTTCTCACCATTAAAATGCAAATTCTGGGAGAATATTTTCATCTTCTTCACTATCTTCCACAGATGCTCAAAAATTCAATGAAATGAATAAGAACATTAACTATATGCAGTATCCTCAGGTGTTGTCTTAGCCACTTTTCCCATTGCTGGAACAAAAGGAGGAGAGGTTTTTTTAATGCTATTTAAAAACTTCAGTCCACAGTTTAAATACAGAAATGACATGGTGGAAGGATCTTGGTTGAGGAAAGCTGCTCACATCATGGTAGCCAGAAAGCAGAGAGGAAAGGAGGAGCAGGAGAGAGAGTTAGAACCTTTCAGGTTCCACCTCCAATGTGACCTCCCTCTCCCAACCAGACCCAACCACCTAACAGTAAATCCCCTATAGTGAAATCTTCCTCCAAAAGTCCTTTCTCTGAGCCTAGGAGGCTCTTAAGGAATATCTAGATATAAACCATAACAACTGTTAAGACCTTAATAGTTGTAAACCAGTACCTAGATTTGTACCCTGCACTAGCAGATCTCAAATAGCAAAATCTAAAGTTGGGTCCATTGGTTTGAGCTTGAGAGTATAGACATTAACAAGATTCTGGCAGCATCTAGAGAGACAATAGGGACTAGAATTATTCTATTGGTTTGTGGCTTGATCAGTTAATTCCAGTGTCTAGACTTGCATTTTTATTAGTGAACTGAGGCGTCTTAGATCCATGGATTGTCAGACTGAAGGGATGGTAGAGTCCTAAATCTTCACAGGGCTGAATTTGAATACTCTGCCCCTCATTAGTGGAACTGTTTGGGGCAGTGTTCCCTACCTATTTGAGAATTGGTTTCCTCATATGACAACAGGCCCTGTTACAATGCCAGCCTCTTAGGGTTACTGTAAAATGAAATAAATTCAGTAGTAAACAAGTATTTCACCATGTAACTGTTAGCAATCATTCTCATTCCAACCCCCAAAAAATGTCCTCCAATTTGAACAAAAGGTAAGATCAAGCTCCAAGAGAATTTATATAAAACCCAGTTTAGCGGAAGTTACATTTTTTGGCATTTGGGGACTAAGAGTATTCTTTTTATCCACTCACTAGTGTCATGATTGCTTAAAGAGTAGACAAAGTTGACTTCCACGTTGGTGACATATGCAGTGAAGACAGAAGCTGGCTGGTCATCAGAGGGTTCAAATGGGTGTGGGGAATAAGGGTATTTGTGATCTTGTGAGTCACAGAACACAGAGCAAGGCAGACTTCAAGACTAGTTGAAATAGCAACTCAACAATATTGATTGTGTGTGAGTTCTTTCTAGCTTTCCGCTCAGCTCTTAATGTTACAATTGGCTTCTTGTTCCTTTAGTGGTAAAGATAGGTACCGGCAGCAACATAACCACATCCACTGGGTGACAGAAGTGACTTGCAGGGTTTTTTCCCCTCCCTCTGAACCTCCAGCAACCAAGCAACCACCGACCTCCTTGATCACTTTAGCTAGAATAGTCACTTGTCTGAATCTAATCCAGCAAAGAATATGACATTAGTAATACTTCTATTGACACTTTCTGCTCTGCAGCAGAGAAGAAGTGTTTTTCCCCAAACACCATGTTTTTTCCTAGATGAGAATGAGGTAGAGGGGGAAACCTATGCAAAGTCCTCTAGAGTCCTTCTAGAAATTTATGACAAAATGGAACAGCAAAATTCACATTTCTGATGTGATTTTTAGATATAAATATTATCTTGCTTAGGTAGACAAAAAATAATAGCTTTCCCTTATAATGTTCCTTCAACTCAGCTTTTGAAAAGGGAATTTTATATGCAGAGGCATTAAGCTTATTTTGCCTTATAGACTGAAATGAGTAGCAATGGTCTGAATGTGTTCCTTACAAATGAATGAGCAGACTTGGTAAATTCACACAAATTAGCCCCCTAGAGTCTTTGTCTCCATGGGAATGTCAGATTTGGATGCAGAGGTAGTTTCTTTTCCTCCCATGAACTAGACTAAGATTTAGTATTTATTCATTAACAGTATCCTAAATTTTTTATCCTGTTTTCAAAGTTAACAACCTACCTCTTAATGCAGCTATTTTCCTCCTTGTGACATATGGTTGGCAGGAGTTAGGTCAGAAGTTAGATGTTACAGGAAAAAGGTTTCAAATCAAAAGCCACGCCCTGCCCAAAGAAAAACAATTCATTCCCACTGCTCAGTTGTGATTAAGCAAACACAAAATTGAAACTAAACAATTGAATTTTAGATCATCAGGAAAGTATTTTGAGCTTCAGTTTTTAGTATATATTAGATGGAAAGAAAACATAATGCAGGCTTCCTCTGCATATACAAAGGCAATGGACCTCATGAATCCTAGCACTTCAGTGATTTTAAAAGTTTAAAACTCCCTGCTCATGTTATTTTCAGCAAGATTACCTTCGAATAATCACAATTAAAATTGAGATTACACTACCTTTAAATATCGTTCAAATGGTCCTGTATAATCCACCATGTATTACTACCTATTACACATTCTTCAGTCTAAGAGAACTTTTTCCAAAATAAAGAAACAGTACAAAAAAAAATTTTGGGGGTCTTTTATACGAATCAGGGCAAAGTGCTGACTTTTTCAAAAGATATAAAAATACATAAGATTCTGTCCTGGCCCTCAAGGAGCCTTTAATCTAGAGGACTGGAGGCAGACAAAATCACTGTGTGCTTTTTCCTAGCCAGCATCCACTCCTCCTCCTTCCGGGGTTCTTCAGGGAGACCACCTACCTTCCTTCTTGGTCTATGGGGTCAAATGCGCTGGCCTTAATAACCCTGTCCTCTGCAGCTGGACTCCTAAGTGCCAGCTGTCCTGGTTAGCTGTCCTCCCTGGGCCATGGCATTTTAACATCAAATCAGAAAAGTCACCAGCACATTGGAGCGAGCTGCTTACCCTAATTTAAGGCTCAGGTGTCTTGCATGCGGAGGCCCACATTCTACCGATACAGCTTTATTAAACAGGAGGCTGAAGATCATAGTATGGCTTTTACCTTGTACCCAAGATTTCCCAGTAATTTCATATTGTCTTTGAGCTGTGTGGGATGGCCGTTTCAGGCTAACTTCTGTCCTGAACATAGCTGTCCTTTGTTCTATGTGAGGAGCTAAACTGGCTGGGCCAGACTGGACAGACCTTTCAGGAACACCATGTGCCTCAATTAAACTAAGAACCCAGTTTCATTATGCAACCAGCCTTGTTAGACATATATAAATGTCTGCTCCAGGTATCAGAGCATTAGATATTGCAATCTTTTCTACCATCTAATTGAAATAAGATACACTTTCTCCATTGGCACCATTGTCCAGAGATACAGAAAACTATACAGAAAGGGCTAGCAGTACCTGCATTGGGGGTAGTGTTTCCTGGAAGTAAACACATACAAAAAATGGAACAGTTTAGTAAGTGATGGTTATAGAATCAGAGGACAGAGTTTGGAGCAGTCAGCCAATCCATGCATCTTGCACAGGCCTGGGGCCACATCCTAAGACTCTGCAGATCCAGAACAAGTCAAGGGGCAAGAAATTCAGTAAAATATTTGGTTAGAAGAGAAAGTCAGAATTTTTCCCCTGCCTCAAGGAATGGCTTCGGAGAAAAAGAGATGGATTCCCAGCCTATTTTCTAGGAGCTCGTGAGTTCTGACCTCACCGTTGCCGTTTGGGCAGACAGTGGGATCCTTAGCAATTCTGCCCTTGGCTCTGAGCTCAGCTCCCCTAATAACACCAGCATCACAGTTTCTAACGCGCCCTCCCCCTCAGGCTAGGATGTTCTTCGGGGTCACTTGTTGTGGTCCAGCCTCCGGGAATCACCAAGTTACTCACCAGAACCAATATCCGCTCACTGTCCCATCCCTTCCCTCCAGGACAACTCTCGGGCATTCTCCTCTTATTGTCATCCCCGGATTTTCACCAGATTCATCTAATACTTTACAGTGACCCCTGAACTTCATATTCCTCTCCCTCATTTTTCTGACACCCAGCATCCTCCCTCAGGGACTCCTGGGGAGCACCCAGACCCATAAAGGAGCCCGCGGGGCATCACAGAGGTCTGTGCGGAAGCTTTCCTGTATTCTTCTGCAAGGGCTGACACAGCAGAGCCTCTTATCTTGGCTTCTGAGGACCTCAGTGCTTGGTTTGCACATGTGCTCCTGTGTCTGCCCCTGGGCTTCCCTCTGTGAGTGCTTATGCTCCAGTCTCTATAAAAACAGCAGTCACATTACATAAGGTCCTGCTCATATGACCTGGTTGTGATTTAATTGCCTCCTGAAAGACCCTGTCTCCAATGCAGTCACACTCTGAGAAACCACGGGTTAGGACTCCCACATAAGAATTGAAGGTGTAATGTGTAACATCAGCAGTTCAGACAGTTGGCTCATCCTCTTGTCAGAAAGGTCCACCAGCTTGCAGATGCGACCCCTGCTGCTCCAGTCCTGTGCTCACTGGCCCCGTGTCCCATGCATGGGTTACCTGCTTGCTACAGAATCCACCCACCTTGTCTCATAACCAACTTTGTCCCTGGATTCCTAACTCCGTAGCCTAGCTTTTGACTTGGTCGGCTTGCAAAGTTGCTCATAACTTGGCTGCTTCTTAACTCCTCCAGCAATGCCTCCTCTCCTCCCCCGACTCTGGACTCCACCTCCCCAGACCTTTGCTTTCTTCTCTGCTCCCTTCTGTCTGGGCAGAGCTCTTGGGCATCACATCCTAGTGCTCAGCTGTGAACTCTACACATGGCCTTGCGTTGCCTGCTCGTCATCATCTGACCCCTAAGTCTTTCTCAGGCCTTCGTTCCTCTGAGTCACCACCCCACAATCCTGCTTGGCAGATTGGTCTCCTCATTATTTTTGCGTATTTCTCAAAGTCATGAAGCTTATTCCTGCTTTAGAATCTGCACCTATCCCGATTGTACCCAGGATCAGTCTCCATGTGGAGCTCCTAAAGGCTCAGTCTCCGTATTTACAGAATCTCTGCAAAACAGAAATGGTCTTGGGGTGGTGAATAAACTCATACAAGCATTAATAATGTCAAGTGCTTTGAAAACTGTAGTTTTGCAAATATGAAACTAGAGGGACTAAAAGCATTCTAATTAATGTTCTTTGCAGGAAAAACTCCATTTAGGGTATCTTATGTAGATGATCCACTCTTTTGTTTAAAAATATTAATTGTGAGTTCTGCCAAAAGTAGCTATGCAACTAGGCAAACACGTTCAATTCTATTATTTCCCTTGTCAAATGGCAAACTTTCTGTTTCCCATCCTCACAAAGCTGTGTGACACGCGGAAGGTGCTCGAAGGACAGAACTGAGCGAGCGGAGGAGTGGAACAAGTTCTGACTGGTTTGGGTGTCTTGTGCTCCCGCAGCATCATCCTGAGTGCTTTGCTGGAATCTGTTTCAACTTCGCTTTTCAAACTCTAGCTCGGCTTTCCTTGCTTCGCTTCTTTTTGGTTCACGTTTCCTACATTTCCTCCAGAATAAAGTGAAGTTTCACATAAATGTATTAGAAAGCATCGCTCCCCCTGTGTACTCGAGTCACGTTTTTAAGCATTGATTTAGAAATCTCATGACACTTTGAAACGTATTTTATTAGCCTTTTTCTTTTCAACCTCTAGTTTGAAAATGACTGGAGTTGGTTTGCAAATAAAGAAGCAGAACACATTAGAATACCCCCAGGATGTGGGGTTTTTTCTCTGTCTCCTCACCCTCACCCTCCCACCTCCAGACACTTTTTTTCTTTTCTGATTTCTTAATATCTCCAAAATGTGCTTGGAAAGAACCTAAAAATCGTTGTTCCTTAAGAATGGTACAAGGTATGCAATGACTATATCGGAGGATATGTAAGGTCCTGAAACACAAAAGAAAGTTAAAGCCAAAAAAGACCTCAAAGGTGATGGAACAAGCTTTGATCACCCACTTGGTTCTAAATAGCAAATTTGAAAGGGTGTTGTGTAGCTGACAGATCATGCAAGGTTCCTCGAATGGCTTTCTGAGTGCATGTGTACCCCCTTCTTGGGTACTTGAGACACTTTCTGGGTTGTAGTGCTGGCGGTTGAGGGAGGACATGTGGAAAGTCCCCATCCAAACGTTTCCTTCTGTCCATTACGGAGGACCCACTGTGCACACACCAAGTCTGCTAGTGCAGGGCTGAGGCCTGGCAGAGCCTTCACCCTCGGGTACCCTGTAATCCAAGTGTCCATTAACTAGGAAGGAGGCTCTCACCAAACACATGCCTGGATGGCGTGGTCAGATGCAGCGTCTTGATTAAGTGGACCAACAGGCTATTTCCTGTTCTTCGTAACACTGCAGAGTGGGGCTTGGCTAAAAATTAAAATAAATGACTTCTCTTGTTTCAGTAGCAGAGGAAAACAGACTCGCCAGCTGCGAGGAGCTGGAAAGTACCTTAGGGAGTGTGGCGTCCGTTGCCCTCAAGGCAGGCGGAGAGGCCAAGGAAGTCTTCTTAGGGCCACAGCTTTGACAGACCTGGGACGCCTCCCAGCCCTGAGCACGAGTCTCCTCCCTTCCTGCCTCGTGTCATCCTCTGCCTTTCAAGCAACAGTTCAGAGTTCTGTGGCAAGTAAAAGCAACATCTTAGGGCAAGGGCCAGAGGGCAGACTTTAGGGGGACCTCACCAGTTTTGGGGTCCCAGGAGAGCACAAGGCAGGCTTCGTGGTTTCATCCACCATCAGGATTGTGTCCTTCATTTCAGGGTGACACTTAGGAGAGACACTCTCCAAAGTTGCTCTTCAGCAAGTGGCTCTTTGGTCCTAGGGCAGTGTCCCCACTTCCCCCATGTTGTGTGTATGCAGCACACCCTCAGGGGTCACATAGAGGTAAAAACCAGGGGGCACTCGGAGGCAAGCTCTCTGCAGCCAGTGCCATGGCGGCAAAGTGTGCAGAAAGAACCAAGAAGTTGCCAGTGACCTAAGCTCCTGCCCCAGCTCTCAAATAAGGACTCCGGACCAGGGTTCTCTGCATTCCTGCCAGTGAAGTCAACTGATGTGCAGAGGTACCTGGCAGGAAAATGTTTGCCATCCTCTGCTTTCCTGCTGGGTGACCAGCCATATGCTGGGACATAGCTTGTTAGCAGGGAGGAGGTGCTACAGAAGTGAGTTCCAGATGCCATGAGGAAGTTCCCTGTCCCCACAGACTGTCCATCCCACACTTAGGCCACTAAGTGGCTACTCAACATTCAGTCCCCACAGAAACGGTGACATGGAGAACCAGGACAGTTCACCAAGTTAAGAGGATCAGATGTGCTGGGCATTTCCCCAGGAACATGACATGTGATGGACTCACCAGGCAGCTCCATGGTGTACACTCAGGACTGGACCCTGGAAATCCACTGTCAAAACCACAAATGTGCTTACACTCAGACCAAAGGCCAGGTGCCTCTATGCTGAGGTGCCAAGGGCTGGGGAGAGCGCATTAGAAGCATCTGTCTCCTCCATGCAGAGAAGGGAAAGGGACCACCTGTGGCAACACAAGAGGTGGCAGATGGAAGACAGGTGGGCCAGGATGTGACCTGAGATGCCCTGTGCTGGGTGAGTAACACCTGTCCTAAGCACAGACTGTCCGCTGCCACTCAGACCTCAAGATATCATCCTTACAAAATAACCTTGTCTGGGCCCCAAGACTAGACCCAGATGTTGACAGAATACTACGCTGGAAAGAACTGCAGGAACAGCAAGCAAATGGCAGTCATCGACTCGCCAGAGGATCTACTATGCCAGGTGGCCACTGCCAGGCAGATAGGAGTGTTTGTTGAGGCAAAAGGCAGGTGGCTCCAAGTCAGTGCACCCTGCAGAATTTAAAATAAAAGGTATATAAACTGATTTTTAAAAAATCAAAGTAAAATGATGGCTCATAAATGGCACGAGTTCATGGATCCCCAGTAAAGGGCCCCATTGATCTTAGTGAGGCTACAGAGCAGCAGGTGAGATGGGGCAACATGGTGAGGAAGTTCCTGCGGCCAAGGAGGACGGCGCCACCCACCACCCACTGGCACCACGCTGATACCAGTAGCCCCAGGGCGAAGCCAGGTCACTGAATAAGCAGAGCGGACGCCAGGGCCTTTCCATGACTGTGTTTCCTCTTCCTCAAAATGGGACTAAAGGCTTTGAGATCATTCTGCCCAACTCCCGGAGTTCCCACCTGGTTTTGTTCTCTGTTTTTCTTTTTTCTGGTTACTTGGGATTTACACGCCTTGCCTCTCTGACCTTGCACCTGGAGACTAAAACAAGGCAAAGGGTCAATGGCAGACCATAAGTGACCGCAGCCAAAATAGGACCAGTTGCCAAAGGGAACTGCATCTCCATGACCTGCTTCTGCCTGGCATCTCGGGACAACTGAAACCATGACCTAAATAACAGCATTTCCAGGGAAGGAACCAGTTGGCAATTTGAGCAGCGAGTCTCCGTCCTGTTTTTACGGCCTTATGAATTCTGCATTTTGTGAACTATAAATCTCTCCCTCTCTCCTTTCAGAAGGCACCGTGGGCAAAATATTATCCAAATGATCCTTGTCCTGCCAGTCACATTAATGAGGAAGCGTGTGTTTGAATAATTTCCCTTCCTCTCCCCACAGAAAGAGGACACAAAGCTCAGATCAAAGGCCAGCGATCCACACAGTCATCCATAATTCACGTTTTTCCTTAGTTTTAAAGACAGGACATAAGACAGACTAGAAACATATCAGAAACAGAGTAAAATTCCTCCACAATTCTCCTATCCGGGGATACTGCACCTGACAAACCACATGCATTTCTAAAACAGTACATTTTCTTTTGCATATGTTTAAAGTTTTCTTTCCTATAAATGCATCAGGAAGGTAACAGCCATACGGTGTCTCACCTTTCAGTGCACAGTGACCATGGAGCAGGTCACCTGTGCTCCAGAATGTCCCGTTTCTCCTTCCTGCCGCTGTTATTTGCAGCTGCAGTAAGCTGCAATTGGCAGGCCTGTCCTCCCAGCCCTGCTGCTGGGGGTCACCTGTCCCAGCTTCAAGCAGAGTTTTGCTGTTTGGGCAGGATCGCTGCTCTGGGGAGAGTCTGCACCTGAGCTGGGAGGAACTCTCTACCTTAGTGTTTTGATTATTACAGGCCTGACATTTACCCATTTCATGCTCTGTTTTTAAATAAGTTTAGCTTTAGGTTTTCTGCAACGAATATTGGGTGGAAGCTGCCTTGAACATCTGTGAAGGTTCTAAGCACCTGTTATGCACTCCTGGACTCTCCCTGGAGTTCAGGGAGAAGGAGGGCAGGCGAACTGGTGTCCACACCTGGCCGCTGGGCCATGGCAGCT
>PVJX010017188.1:0-38863 GCA_004027295.1 Dolichotis patagonum | reverse complement strand
TTTTCTAACCCTCTCAGATGCCACATTTCTGAGCTATTTTTTTCAGTGACTGCTTGAAAACTGGTTACTTCTTGCTGGAGCTCATTAATTCTTGAAATAAGCTAAATGAATGCAGCAACAAAGAGCTAACACATGGTAACATCCCACTAGCACATTCTGTTAAATTCTCCGAGAGCCACATGCCCTTCAGGCCAATGGTTTGTTTTCCCAGTTACTGCAATATCTCTTAAGGTTCACCATCATCACTGTTTCCATCCAGGTACGATGTGAAGAAAGACTGATTTCTAAGCAACACTGTTTACGATTAAGCATTCTTTGTGACACATATTGCATTTACATCAGCCCTTGGTAGGTCTGGTGAACATGAATCTATGGATTCAAACAGCTTCCAAGCTGAATATGCTTGGAAGTATTATTCTGGTCATTATTATCTAAACAATATCACACAGTTAGCATTCACAAAGTATTTCCATTGTATCAGTAACATTAAAACTAATCTAAAGATGTTTAAACTCTGTTAGAAGGTCCACAGATGATATGTAAATATGTGCCCTCTTGTATGAGGGAAGTGAGCGTTTGTGATGTCCTTGGATGTTCCGGAGTGAACCTTCTACAGATACCAATGGACGCATGCACTAAAACTCAATAGTGAAAATTTCTGAGGGAGTCATCGTTCTAACTTAATGCCACAAAGCTAGGCAGATGAATATTAGTCATAGTGGAACATCAGCTGGCTGCAGGAGGAGTGACTGTAGCAAGTTACTTCTGAGCTCGCTGCCAATCTCTCTCCCTTTCTCTCTAAAAAATTCAGTGGAAGACTCTTGACAGAGACTCTAAATTATAATTATTTTTCTTATTATTTGGAGGCCATCTGTAGTTGAGTTTTATAGGACTGCAAATCCTCCAATTGCTGGAAATTTAGGCAACTTAGATTACAGTTTACAGAAAGTTAATAATAGAAGCTGTATACTCCTTTTCAACTCTGTCCACCAACAGTATTTTCGACCAATATTATAAATTCCTTTCACCCTATCCTAATGGATCTAAGGAACCATCGATGCACAATAACTTGATCTTTATAAACAACTTTATCTAAAGGTAAAATTTTTTATTTTAAATATCTACTTGCCAAAGGTTTTTGCAATAACAGGAAATAATATGTTTCTGGTTTCATCATCTTCCATACTGCTAAAAGTAGCTACATGGCAAAACTCTGCCCAATGAAAGTAAATAATTATCTCCTAGTTTACTTTTATGGAAAAACCTTACCGTAACACATGATCATTTTGCTCCATTGGTAACTTTTTTACGTACAATTAGAACTCAATATATGCAGATAAAGATGCATTCTGCCAACCTTAAGGCAGTGTAAGTGAAGTGAAATACCCTGCTGTGAATGAACGGCAGACAGTAGCTGGATCCATGAATTACCCCCGAGGATCTATGCCAATCTTACAGCCTGCGTGGGCTTTTCTTATTATGTAAGGTAAATCCTTTTAGTTAAGCTATGTATAAATTGACCATATTCCTCCTTGAAACAAAAGAACTACATTGCATTACATTTAAAGTTTCCTCAATTGGGAAGTATTGGAGTGTGACTGTCTGTTCCCTGCGTTTTTCTTTATTTTTTTTAAACCTAAATTGCTCATATATCTTGGTATTCACTCAGTTTCTCTCTGCCTGCATAGGGGAATCTCCATGTCTTGAATTTACTAATAGAACACAATGAAGATTATCTTACCTTGTTTCTTGTATCTTACCTTGTTTCTGGCCTAACATGTGGAAAGCCAGGCAGCTTCATGTTTGCACTTAAAAAAACAACAAACCATCAAACAAGAGGCCCACGGTTTGTGAAGGGAAGGTCACCATGCGAGATCAGTTACGGTCCTTGTGTGGAATGGAAAAGGGCTTGGTACTGCATGGCAAGCAGGAGCTCAAACACTGCCTACAGGCAGAGGAAACACAGCTGTAGAAGTAGCCACTAGCAAAACAGGAAAATGCCCAGGAAAGTGCCCTGGTGAATCAAGTCTCTATCTCCCTAATTTGAAAGCAATTATAAAATGGTCTTTGTTTTAAGTGATGGCACTTTGGAAGAATGTGTCTAATTTCAAAATATGGTCACCTCAGTGCTGTAAACACGAATAAAAGTTGGTGGTTCTGTAACAAAAACTTAAAGGAAAATCGACGATGTTTTCCAAACAGGAAAGTGGTCAGAGGTCTGAAATACACAAAGCAATTAACTGATAAAGATAACAGGCTTATTTGGCTCCTAGTTCTGGATCTTCGAGTTGAAATTTAAGTGGCTCCATTTGTTTCAGACCTCTAGTGAGTGTAGCATGTTCGGAGTCAGGAAGAGAGGACCAGCAGAGTCCCAAAAGTCCCTTTAAGATCACAGCACCAACAACCTAAGGACTGCAAATGATGCACATCAGTGCAGCACAGAGGGACTATGTCTAACAAGGCATTGAATATTTAGTCCACTGTGACCATTCAAACCATGGGCAAGGGATTATCCAGGAGATCGCTCAATATTCACGGTCAGCAGATACTGTTTTGAACTTATCACAGATTGGAGCATTCTGAAAGATTAGACATTATAGTATAATAACTGTATGAACCCCAAGCCATCAATTTGAGTTACTTGGTTATGCAGAAGTGAATACCCACATCTTGTCCCTTTCACATTATTTTTCTGCTGTGTGGGCATAATGTTCGGTGTTACAACAGGCTCTTGGGAAAAGTCAGGTAAACTGAGTAAGGGTGAAAATCATTGCTGAGAATCAGAGGCAGAAAGACAGAGAGAACCTGGCTTCCCGAGGCCATCCTGGTGATCTTTCTTTAGTTTAGTGCTCTTTTCTTCTGGATCTCTCTTCCTTTAAAGTGAATTTTTTTAGGCTTTAACTATTTAAAATCCATTTTGACTAGATGGACTTCCTTTGTGTCAAACTGTGTCTATGATATCATACATTTGAAGCTCTCCTGTTGCTCAAATTTAAGTCATGCCTTTCTTTTGGTTATTAATGTAACTTGCATGACCTTTATCAAAAACGTTAAGTTCTAGGGGCAGAATAATAAAAAGCATTGCTAGTATAAGGCTGACGATTTTATTTTTAGAAATATTACTCAGGTGCCATTTCATACCCTGGCAAAGAAGGTGAATCTGTGTGTCACATTTCACATGGAAAGGCCAGTAGATCTGTATTTACTTCTCATCTTTCCTGTATGTGCAGATTAGGTCAGAGCAGCACACATATTCACTTTTATTCATTTTTAAACAACTGCTACTATTCTATAGACATCAGCAGTATATATCGAAAAGAAATTTCAAAGTTAATGAAGTAGCATAATGTGAAATTTAGTTAAATATCAAAAATAAAATATGCAATCATATTACAGAGAAAATGCTTTAAAAATTTTAATTGTATAACATATTCCATCTTCTATGTATCATGATTATTATTATTGTTATTGTGGTTGCTATTGTTCATTGTGGTCCAGGATTGAATCTAGGCCTATCATATGCTAAGTAAGTGTTTTTCCAACTGTGCTACATTTCCAGATCCCATTAAAGTTTCTCTTACTAGAAGACAATTAAACATTGTTAATGAATTACTCTGCCTCATATATCCAGGAATTTAGAACATAACCTCAATAATACCAGTTCATTATACAGATAAAATTTGGGTCAACATTTCGCGTTTTGTATTAGTTAATTATATTTTGGGTTATGAGAAGATTTTGAAAACATTTGTGAAACAGATAACAATCTATTAAAATCAGGCCTTGAAAATCATCATAACAGTTGTCCGTCACCAGCATTGGAGTAAAAGACACATACATTGTAGTCACATTCCTGAAAGGAATTTCTTTTGGTTAGGCTTTGTGATCTTCAATGGAAATGTTCAGTGCCATTGAAAAATCTCATCCTTTTTTCTGTGTCAATCTAAATTCTTTAGAGAGTAAATAAGGAAAGTGAATGGCTCTGTTAGACATTTCTCAATCATCTCTAAATGGGTCATAGTTTTAAATAGGATGTGTCAAATTAGAATTCTAGGAACTAAATTATGTTGAAGTTACACTGTACCATCTGCTTAATGAATTCTTACAGGAGGTCAGCAAGTTATCAAACACTAATTACAATTCATCCTTGAGAGTAAAAATCAATGTATATCCTTCACAACAGTGAAATTCAAGTAACTGTCTTCAAGAAATGTTTTAAAATCATAAATGTGTAATGATGGCCATAGGTATATAGTGTTAGAGGAAACAATACATTATGTATGGTATGCAATTTCTCGCTTTTTTCACCTTTATTTTTATATATAATCTAAATCATCAGGCTATTGAAATACTTTCTGTTTTGAAATGTTCTATGGTTTGTTTACATGTTTCATAAATGAATTTCATATAGGCATACATATGTAAATGAACTACTATTTTGCTTTTATAGTCTAACTTTTATTTTATATATTTATTTTGGAGTTATTGGGATTTTATGGATATACTGACTATAGAAGAAAGACATATATTTTTAGGCCAACTGTAGAATGTTATACTTGTATATCTGTGTCTTCCAAATATTCTTATTTTGAAATTCTGACCTCCAAGCTGATGTCACAAAGCGATGGAATTGTGAAGAAGTGAGCCATTGCAGTGTCCTTGTGCAAAAGATCCCAGAAACCTGTCTTATCCTTTCTATACATGTGTCTGACCCAAAATTCCAGAGAAAGGAAATCACTGAAACTCCAGTTTTGCTGAAGCTATTAAGTTTCATGACAAAAAATAAAAAATTAGCTAGACAATAGCCAAAAACTTTGCCTACTGTGAGAGCCATATGAAAAATCTCTATGTAGAATTTAGTCATTCAAATCATAGTTTTTCTCTAAAATCACCTACCATTTAGAAATAACACATAAGCCAAGTGTTTTTAGAGAAAGTATTTGTATTATATTTATACTTTTGTTTCCTTTTTTATTCTTTAAGTGTTTCTGTTCATTTTTTAATTTTCTATACTTAGTATTTATAATCTAATATTAATTGTACAATGAAATATTTTATTCTTAAATGTTAAGAGCAATAATTAGTTCTTGAGTATTTTATATATGCCTGACATTATATACATATGTGAACTTTGGAACATCTCACTGGTAATATATGAAGTAGTTTTCTGATATGAATACCTCCAACACAGCTCAGGGGAAAACTGGATTCCAATTTTGAGATATTATGAGAATAAAATTTAATTAGACCATACTGTTTGCAAGTGGGACCTTTAGGAGGGAATTAACATTAGAGGAAACCAAAAGATGCGGACATAACCCAGTGGTACCTTGACTTTATAAGAGGAAGGAGACGGAAAGTAAGAGTGCTCTGTCACCTCACTGGTTGCTGCCTAGTCTTCACTAACAGGTAAAACCTCACAGAACTTTCCCACACACAAAGCTTTGGACAGAATCATATTTCTAAACTACTCGGTTTGTGATACCCTATTACATAGAGCAATGGAAAGCAAAGGAAGACGCGTACTGCTGAAAACACTTAAGACTTTGAGAATTAATAAATTTCCTTACGTTTTCTCATTGGAAAGTTACATAATATGATTTCAAATGCAGGCAATTGAGTTCCAAAATCAAAAACTTAAACAGTGCTCAATATAACCATTCTAGGAAAACAATAACTGCAATAAATAAATAAATAAATAAATAAATAAAACAAAAACACAAAAAAATCCTGAACACTCCTGTCTTCTATCAGTTTTCAAATAAAACATGGAATATTGCATGAATTACTTAAATTATTGCTTTTCAAGTTACTCAATAAAATTGTACATATTTAACAATTAAAAATGTTAAATATAAATTTATGTCTTTCCCTAGAATAAAGAGCATTAAAATGACATGTAAGAATCAAGCACTGGTGGTACTTAACTATTTGCTATTCTTGCTAAGATTTAAGAAATGTTCAACTATTTATAACACTTGTATCAGGTACAATCAAGGGCACCTCACAGAAACTAAAAGCAATTCTTGACTTCAAATTGAGCAAGGTCAAATTTTTTCTATATAAATAAGAAAGACTAATGTTAGTTATATTTGTTATAGTGGGCATACTTTCCTTTTCATTAATCTGGGTAATTGTGTCTTACACTATCTATCTTAAATTTTGTTCTATATAATATTTAGAAATTTGCAATCACAACAGGTGACAGTATTTGGATTTTTCACACTGTCAAGACATAACATTACTGGGTGCTTACTTTATATTTGTGTTAACAAGAAGATTACCATAATGAAAATCAGCATGATTTTTCAAGCAATTTAACCTTACAGGAGCTCATTTTATCATTTCAATCTGAGAACTACCACATAGAAAGCTCTATCATTTCTGGCTTATGTCAACTAACTTTACTTTTTTAATGAATAATATCAAAGTTTCCACAAATCTTTATTTGTACATGCATACACACACACACACACACACACACACACAAATATTTGAACATATGTTTACATAACTTTTAACAAACATAGGAATATTGTGTTAATACTGCATCTCGTCTCAAAAATCTAGGCAGTGGAAATGCACTACAAACTTTTTCATCTTTTTAATTTCAATTTTTATTTCTCCTGAAAAGTCTTATCTACTCAGTACCTGAGAATATATGTATATTCTTGGCATGTTATCAATGATAATTTTGTTATACTGCCAATTTCCAGGATGACAAAATCAGCATGCTTTTCCCCTCAATTTCCTGTGAGTGCTAAAAATTAAAATAATTGTTTAAAATGTAGTTTAACTTGTAATTATACTTTAATTTTTAAAAATTAATCAGAAGTACCAATTAATATATACCACAACTGGTTTCTCACGCTGAATACTTGTGTTTTCATGGCCTCAGTTTATTCTAAAGCATTCATTTATTTCACCTTAAAACAATGAGAAGTGTTTATATATATATATATATATATATATATATATATACACACACACATATATGCTTGTGTGTGTATCTACAGTCATATATGTGGATTTATGTATAGGTTGTTTATTTTTTTCCAAAGGAAACTCAATTTATGAGTCAATTTATTGTTTTAATTTTGTGCTTGACATTTAGAAATATATATTTTTGCAGTTTGATTTCTAAAACTCTGCAAAGCCTGCATGTCTTTTATAAAAGCCAAACCAGCTTAAAATATCTTTGATCATACCACTTTGCTAAAGGTCAAAGCACTTTTGCAAAAGTATAGGTATTTTAATGTCACATCAAAAGGAATCACTTTCCAACATTTAAAAAGGATTACTAAAAAAAACTCTGTCACAGATTTTGAAATGTTTTCTTCTTCTGATCAGCCATACTTTTATTAATTACTTCATTTTTGAATAATCTCACCAGAGATTTCCAGAGCCCTGGAAACCTTAAATTTGGTGAACTTTGTAGATCTATTAATTTTATCTATCATAAAATCCAAAAAGTTGTAAGATAGATATGTCCACTATTGTAAGCCATTTTCATTTTATAAGAATACAGAAAACCTTTCATTCAATAGGTTGTCAATACAACTTGACTCACATTGCAAAACTTATGAGAAATACTTAAATGGGGCCAGTTGATTCCTGGCAGAACTGTCATCATTTTATAAATCGTAAAAGCAGGTATATTCCATGAACATAGGGTGTCTCCTCCAAGATGCCCTGAGACCATGATACCCACACTGCATTACAAGGTCTTGAGATAAAAGGGACTGACTCAAAACTTTCAATCCCTCCTTATGTTATGGAGAGATGGGAAACAAGAGTGAACAAAGGTAACAAAGCATTGTTATTTATAAATGATTTTTAGACATTGAGAAAGAGAATTCTACTGGCTCGATCAAAAAATGAGACGGGAAATAGGTTGGTTTACTAGAGGAAGAACTGCTGACCATGTGTCCCACTGAATGTTGTCTCTCTGACCTCCATGGTTCCAATAAACTTTCCAAAATGTCACAGTCCAGGACTCATTTTTGTCAATCAACAGAGCTATACCATCTGTTGTTATTTACTTCCCCATACTGTCAATCTCTTATAAAATTAACCACCAAAATTTCTGGATGATTTCTGTTTTGTTTAGTTAAAAATTGTGTATTTTATAAAATCAAAAGGTCTCATATGTAGTATCAAAAGGTTGATTTTTTTCTTACACAAAATAATTACATTCTATTTAATTGCACATTAACCAGTATATTGTAAGTACATTTTTAATCTTCTTTCTTTCCCTTTCTTTTTTCTTTTCTTTTTTTGTTTCTTTCTTTTGTTTTCTTTTCTTCCTTCCTTCCTTCTTTCCTTCCTTTCCTTTTTTCCTGCAAATGTTTGTGACACCTCCCAAGTTAGGTAGCCGAACACAGGAATCATCTGACCACAGGAAGATACCTGACCTCAGGTCTGGTCTAAGACTCACAGCATGCTGCAAAATAAAGTGCACTGGTTGCCCCCTCCAACCATTGATCAGATTAAAAAAGCATGGGAAATAATGATACCTTTTTAGAACCTTTAAAATGACTTCTCAATCATAACTTAAAATATCAGGAAGACTATGTGTCTCATAGGATAGTTGTACTCATTACATATTTCCTATAACACAATAAATATAACAAATCTTTATGAGCAAATTGAAAAATATTTGTGTGACTTTCTTGGGCTTGGAGTCAATACCCAGTGTATTTTAATTTTCACAAAAAAGAATAAAAAATATTGTAACTAGTGAATGTCAAGTGTCTGCAGGCTTATAAATGGTCACAACGTAATTTCTTTTGAAGTTTGGAAATATTTTACATGAAATTAAGTATATATCTATTAGTAAAATATAGAAAGTGTTCCCATGTAGATGCAAATAATGACAAAAAGTCATCTATCTTTTGAGAACTATGCTATTCAGTTAAAGCATAACTATTCAAAATACGTGTCACTTAGGACTGAAATAGATATTACAGTACAAATTTATAAACTTTTAAATAATCTGCATGATGCCCCAATATATGTGAAGCATTTCTAAAGGGTCAGGAATACCACAAAACCAAAAGAAATGTTCACTGCATACTTTTTTTTTTTTTGGTCAAATACCATATACATCATCTCTTTGAATTCACTGTTCATGAAAATCTTGATGATAGGGGATTGTGCCCTGGGGCTCTGACAGCCCCAGTTCTCCATGCCCAAATTCTGCATCTCAATTAA
The DNA here is from genome assembly GCA_004027295.1 of Dolichotis patagonum. Taxonomy (NCBI): domain Eukaryota; kingdom Metazoa; phylum Chordata; class Mammalia; order Rodentia; family Caviidae; genus Dolichotis; species Dolichotis patagonum. The sequence continues at coordinate 29,650 of PVJX010017188.1, read as the reverse complement.
GAAAGCCAAGAATCTTCAGAGGGATGGAGTTTGCCCCAGGTGAGTGGTGGGGACCTGGGGAAAGGTGGAGACCTACGTTCCAGCTTTTGAGTTTCTAGGGAGCTACTGGGATGCTGGACTGGGTCCAGCAGTTTGCACGGCCTCAGTCAACCATGTTCAGTGGCCTGGTTTCAGTCCAGTAGTCAGGAACCTTGCATGAAGACTCTGGGCTCAATTGGGCTGGCCTGGGGACAGCTTGAGACCAGCGCTGCCAGTGGTTGAGTTCATATCCACACCCCTAGGACAGGGAATTGTGCCCCAGGGGTTTCTCTGGCCCCACCACTCCACACCCTGCTTCCACCACTCAATTTAGGGAGCCAAGTACCTGCAGAGGAGCTGAGACTGCTCCAGTAGCTGACCGTGCAGTAGGAGACTTGCCACACACCCAGAGTAAGCTTTGGAACACCACTCAAACCAAGGAAATAAAGAAAAATGACAAAAGGAAAGACCAAAAGGAAGGCTGAAATCTCCAGCCCATCCCAAGAAAGACTAGGAGCCATGTACATAGAAGAACATAGAAGCCATACATCTGAAATGATATCAAATGAAATAAAGAAGCAACTAGGGGAAACTATGGAGAAATTTGAATTAGAAATAATTGCCCAGGTAAAGAAGAATGATAGAAGTAGTGAAAGAAATAGTGAACACATCTAGTGAAGACACAGCTAAAAAATTAGAGGAACAAAACAAATAGAATCCCTAAATGAACACTATAAGAAACAAGCAGAATACATAGAGCAGATTCAAAGAGATATACAGGAAATCAAAAATTCTATTGAAAGCTGTAAAAACTGCCTCAATGAAAGTGAAGACAGAATTTTAGATCTCAAAGATAAGATTGCAGCTAGTGAACAGGAAAGCAAAGATCTTTTAAAAATAACAAACAATCATGAAATAACAATTCAACAGCTACAAGACAATGCAAAGAAAAATAACATAAGATTAATAGGGATAAATGAAAAAGAAGGGGACAGACCAAATGATATCAAGAGGATGTTTACAGAAGTAATAGCTGAAAATTTCCCAAATATGAGAATGCAAACTGACATTTGTATTAGTGAAGCATATAGAACTCCAAATAGACATAACCAAAATAAAACTACACCCAGACACATAATAATCACCATCCAGAAACCCTCCATAAGAACAGAATAGTAAAAGCTGTTAGAGAGAAAGACAGATCACCTATAAAGGAATACCTATCAGAATCACAGCAGACTTCTCAACACAAACAATGAGGTCAAGAAGAGCATGGAATGAAGCATTTCAGATCCTAAAGGAAACCACTTCCAACCCATACTGATGTACCCTGCAAAACTGTCCTTCAAAATGGTTGGAGAAATAAGATACTTCCATGACAAAGAAAAGCTGAAAAACTTCATGAACATCAAAACAACCATACAAAGAATACTGAAAGACATTCTACATATACATGGCATAAAACCACCAAGCAAGGCAGACAGTTAAATACAATGGAAAGCTAAAGATATGACAGCAGAAAGATAACATGTCAACAATAAACCAATATATAACAGTTATAACCATTAAAATGGCCTCAACTCACCAATCAAAAGAAACAGACTGGCAGAATGGATGAAGGAACAACATGCAACCATATGCTGTCTACAAGAAACCCATCTTACCCAAAAGGACACTCATAGACTGAAAGTCAAAGGATGGAAAACAATACTTCACACAACAGGAAACCAAAAAAATAAAGCAAGAGTAGCAATCCTGTTTGCAGACAATGTGAACTTCAAACCAAGAATGATCCAAAGAGATAAAGAAGGTCACTACATACTAGGTAGGGGAAAACTTCAAGAGGAAGAGATAACAATCTTAAATATATATTCACCAAATTCCATAGCACCCAGCTATACAAAGCAAATATTAACAGAAATGAAAAGTCAAATAAGCAATAACACAATTATAACAAGAGATTTTAACACACCATTGACACAGAGGGACAGATCAACTAGACAGAAAATCAGCAAAGAAATAACAGAACTCAATCACACCTGTGAACAAATGGACTTGATACGTGTATATAGAGTTTTCCATCCAACAACATCAGAATATACATTTTCTCAGCAGTACTGGGACATTCTCTAAAATAGAACATATACTAGCCCACAGAACATATTTAGTAAAAGCAAAAGAATTGAAATTATCCCATGCATGCTATTGGATCATATTGCCATGAAATTAGAAATTAACAATAAAAGCAACTACAAAAACCTCAAAAACATATGGAAACTGAGTAATAGGCTCTTGAGCAATCATTGGGTCATGGAAGAAGAAATTACACAATATCTCAAAGCAAATGAAAATACAACACAACTTATTGGAATTTGGGGGATGCAATGAAAGCAATCATCAGAGGAAAATTTATTGCACTGAGTTCCCACATCAAGAAGACAGAATGAACACAAATAAACAACCTGATGCTACAACTCAAGCATCTAGAAAAAGAGCAAGCCAAGCCCAAAGCCAAAAGAAGCGAGGAAATTATAAGGATTAGAGCAGAAATTAATACAATAGAGACTAAGAAAACAGTGCAAAGTATCAATGAATCAAAGAGTTGGTTCTTTGAAAGAATAAATAAAATTGATAAGCCCCTGGCCAACCTTATTTAAAAAAGTAAAGAAAGAACTCAAATTCATGCAATAAGGAATGAAAAAGGTGAAAATACTACAGACTCGGTGGAAATACAGAAGATCTTCGACACCTATTTCGAAAACCTCTACTTTCATAGGTTTGATAACACTGAAGAAATAGACAGATTCCTAGATACTTATGAACTACCAAAGCTGGATCAGAAAGATGTAAAACTGCTGAATAACCCAATTTATATTACTGAAATTGAAAATGTAATTAAGTCCTTGCCAACAAAGAAGAGCCCAGGCCCAGATGGATTCACTACAGACTTCTACAAGAAATACAAAGAAGACTTAATTCTGACACTCCTCAAACTCTTCAATGAAATTGAAAGGGAAGCAATTCTTCCTAAGTCATTCCTGGAAGCAAATATTACTCTAGTACCAAAACCAGAGAAAGACCCAACTATTAAAAAGAACTATAGGCCAATCTCCCTAATGAAATAGATGTAAAAATTCTCAATAAAATATTAGCAAACAGGATACAGAAAATCATCAAGAAGATTATTCACCCTGAACAAATGGGATTCATCCCAGGAATGCAGGGGTGGTTCAACATATGTAAATCAATAAATGTAATCTACCATATCAATAGAGCCATGATCATCTCTATAGATGCAGACAAAGCTTTTGATAAAGTCCAACACTCATTCATGGGAAGAACCTTACAGAGAATGGGAATAGATAGTCTTTACCTCAATATGACAAAGGCAGTGTATAACAAACCAACAGCCAGAATCATATTAAATGGCCAAAATCTGAAAGCCTTTACCTTAAATTCAGGCACAAGACCAGAATGTCCCCTATCACAGCTCCTATTCAACATAGTACTGGAAATACTAGCCAGAGAAATTAGACAAAAGAGAAATAAAAGGAGTAATAATAGGAAAAGAGGAAGTTAAATTATCATTATTTGCAGATGACATGATACTTTACATAGAATACCCCCAAAACTCCATTGAAAAAATTCTATATATAATAAGCAAATTCAGTAATATATCTGGATACAAAGTCAATACTCAAAAATCAATAGCATTCCTATACACTAACAACAAAAATACTGAGAGAGAAGTAAGAGAAGCCAGACCCTTCACACTAGCATCCAAAAAAATGAAATACTTAGGAATTAGTCTCACAAAAGATGTAAAACAGCTATACAAGGAAAATTATAATACCCTGAAAAAGGAAATTGAAGAGGACCTCAGAAAATGGAAAGACATCCCCTGTTCATGGATAGGAAGAGCAAGCATTGTGAAAATGGCCATTCTCCCAAAATTATTATACAGATTCAATGCAATCCCAATCAAAATACCACTAACATACCTCATAGATCTAGAGAAATCACTGCTAACATTCATCTAGAATCAGAAGAGACCTAGCATAGCAAAGGCAATTCTAAGCAGCAAAGGCAAGGCAGGAGGCATCCCAATCCATGATTTGAAATTATGTTACAAAGCTACTGTAATAAAATCAACATGGTACTGGAGTAAAAACAGACCTGAAGATCAATGGAATAGATTGGAAGATACAACCACAACCACAAACACACTGAACCACCTTATCTTTGATAAAGGGGCCAAACATGTTCGCTGGAAGAATAACAGTTTCTTCAACAAATGGTGTTGGAAAAATTGGCTATCCATATGCAGAAGACTAAAACTAGACCCATGCCTATCACCATGTACTAAACTAAAATCTAAATGGATCAAAAAGCTAAATCTTAAAACAGAAACACTAAATCTGTTGGAAGACAAAGTAGGTAAAAACCTCGAAGATATAGGGGTAGGTAGAGAATTCATGAACAAGAATCAAACTGCATGGGAAATACTTCCCTGAATCAATAACTGGGACCATATCTTATTAAAGAGTTTCTGCATGTCAAAAGAGATTTCCTGCATAGTGAAAAGAAAACCCACAAATTGGGAAAAAAATCTTAATGAATTGTCCCTCAGACAAAGGACTTCTATCTAGAACTTATAAAAAATTAAAAAAAGTCAGACCCTCGAAATTCAGATGCCCAAAAATGGGCATCTGAAATGAATACTCAGTTTTCAGATGAAGAAATATGAATGGCAAAAAAATACATGAAAAAATGTTCATCATTAGTCATTAGAGAAATGCAAATTAAAACTACACTGAGATTCCATCTCACCCTGGAAAGTATGGCCAGGATAGAAAAAACTACCAACAACAAGTGCTGGAGAGGCTGTGGGGAAAAAGGAACTCTTCTGCACTGTTGGTAGGAGTGTAGACTGGTGAAGCCACTGTGGAGGTCAGTCTGGAGATTCCTCAAAATGTTGGGTTTGGAAGTCCCATTTGACCCAGCTATTCCGCTTCTAGGTATATTCCCAGAAGAACTGAAAACATCATACCACAGTGATATATGTGCACCCATGTTTATAGCAGCACAATTTGTAATAGCCAGAATTTGGAAACAACCTAAGTGCCCATCAACTGAGGAATGGATTAAAAAAGTTGTGGTATTTTTATACAATGGAGTACTACTCAGCTATAAAGAATGATCACATTGAGATATTTATAAATAAATGGACACGACTTGATACCATACTCATAAGCGAAATAAACCAAACTCACATGTGTAAATACCGTATAGTCTCCCTAGTATGAGAGTTGGTAAAAGTGTATAAGATTTTGTGGTAATCATGATTTCTCATCTCATACCTTTGAAGCCTTTCAATGTTTTCATTCATCAGTTGAATGGTTTTATTTTGTTTTGTTTGACTTTATTATGCGTGATGGTATGAACAGTTTTTTGAAGAAAACAAAACATTATGGCAGCCACTGCTAATTTAATATCATTTTCCTTAAAAGTCCTACCATGCTTCTACTCTGCTACTACCATCAGTTCTATCATGTTGTGTCTTATTGGGATTTTAATATATGTGATAGTATAAACAAATCTTTTTATTGAAAATGAGATATTATAGTCATCATTGATCACAGTTATTTGGTTCAGAATGTCCTGTAATTCATTCTATTGAATGGTTTTATACTATTGTGTTATGTTTGATATTATTGTATCTGAAACTATGCTCAACTATAGCAGAGAAAGAGATTTTGGACAGCTACTGTTAATGTCTGGTTGTCTTATTGTAAAGTGCTGTGTTGTTTATGTTGTTCTGTTCTGATCTGCTTTGTTCTGCCCTCTTTTGTTTTATTCTCTTTAAAATAAAAAAGTAAAGAACTGTAGGAGTAATAAAACCCAAAATGCATAATTGCTACTGTAAAAAAAGAACAAAAGAAAGTGCTCTAAAGGATATAACTGCATGTATGCTTATATGTGGAAGATAGATGACCATACTACTGTTTTTGTTATATGGTTGAGAAGAACTGTTAATAGTCTCACTGTTTGAATGTCTACTTTGTATGCTTCAATTTTGTAACTTGAACAACTATTTACAAGATGACAGTATGCAACTTATAAACTAGTGATTTGTTAGTGTTCTTTTTTTGTTCTTTTCTTTTTTTTCCTTTGGAATTCTTTATTGTTGCTACCTTTTTTTCTCTTTTGTTTGGTTGGGTTTTTTTTCCTTCTAAATAAAATTTAAAAGAAAAGAAAATCTTGATGATATTGCTCATGTAGAAGTCATCTGATACAATGGTCCATTTACCGGGCTTGATGGAAGATTTCGTTTTCTTTAACTTAAAAATTATTATATATGAAATTTAAATAAATACTGTTGGGTAAGATGTGGAAAAATATACACTATCAGTAGAAATGTAAATTATAACAATTATTATGAAAAACACTGTATGAAGATTTCATTTAAAAAACTAAACTTAGAAGTACTACACAATACTCCTATAACATTTCTGGGTATACACACAAGGTAATGGAAATTAATGTGTTCATTTTGTTTGCTCTAGTGAAGATATGGAATCAAGCTACATGCGCATAGACAAATGAAAGGGCAAAGAGAGCATTTTAGACCATACAGTGAAAGACTGTCCCTCCTTAAAAGAAAGAGAATTTCTGTTAATTGTGGAAAAGTCATAATCTGTGAAGACATTATGGTAAGAGAAGCAAGGCTACCACAGAGAGATACATATATCATCCTTTCATTTATATGTGGTATTTAAAAAAGGAAGTAGAACTACAGAAGCAGAGAATAGAACTGCAGTTACCCAATGGTGAGCAATGGCAGAATGTGGATCAGAAGTTACACAGTGTCAGTTAAGAGGAATGAATTATAAGTATTTGAAATGGTATGAGTTAATTATCTTGATTCCATCATTCTACATTGTATAAATATATTGTAGTATCACTTTTTACCCTATTAATATATAATTATTATATGTGAATGTTAAATTACATAAAAATATAAAATGTATTTACTGAGGTTAATCAATTCCTTATTATACACTAGAAATTATGTAAATGAGCAAGATAATTATCCTTAATGAGTTATAAAAGCTATAGTAGGATTTCTGAGATCTGTTTAAGTGTTTCATCTGCCTAAAGAATTGATATTATTCAGGGAGGCTAAGAAAATAATATTAATTCAATCAGTAAATTTGATACTCACTATTACATTCTATAAGATTTGTCTTTATGCATATATTCTCTTTAAGATATTTATGGTAAATATTAATTAGTTTACATGCACTTGTGCCAAGCACATCTTCATAAGCTTCTGTTTCCAACAGTCCAAATTATCACATTACTATTAAAAGTGATCCACAGTGTAATATAATCTCTATTAATATATCAGAATCATTCTTCACAGAAAGCAAAAAAAAACCCCTAAATATTCATATAGAACTAGAAAGATCCAGGATGTTTTCTAAAAGCAATTTTGAGCAAGAAGAGCAAAGCAGAAAGCATAAATACAGGATTTCAAGTTACAGTATAAAGCTACAGTAAAAAAATAAAAAGTAAATAGTGACACACAAAGACATGCAGACCAGTGGTATAGACATAGACACACCCACACGCATATGCAGCCAGTTAGTTTTGAAGAAAGGAGCCAGAAACCTAAACTGGGAAAAATACAGTTTCCTCAACAAATGATAATAGGGAAACTGAATATCCACTTGCAGAAGGCTAAAACTTGATTACTAGCTCTCTCCTTATTCTAAAATCAAATGAAAAGGGATCAAAGACTTGCTTTAAAAAAACATCAAAAGCACTGAAAGATAACACAGGTTGCTGTGTTTTTATTTTTTTTAATAGGTTTCCATGTTTGAAGCCATAGAAACTGGCAAGGACTCTTGAGTAGAGTTCCAGCAACACAAGAAATAAGATCAAGAATTAACAAATAGGATTATATAAAATTAAAAATGTCTAAATAACAAAGATAATAAGTATCTACTCTTTAGCTAATAACTTCTATGGACATCTTTATTGCCCTCAAAACTGTTTTCTTAGAATATCATATGCTTCAACTCTCATCTCATTGTTTGCCTTTATGTGGTCATCTATCTATCTATCTATCTATCTATCATCTCTCTATATTTTCCAGAACAGTAAATTGTGTAGATTAATAAATAGAAGATGAAAATTTATGAGTTTACATTCTCTTTTAAAAAGAGTCACTCAGCTGTTACATTTCTTTGTACCCTTTGCACAAGAATCTCACAATTATATCATCTCATGGTAGCATGCAAAGGAAAGCAGTACATATTTAAAATAATAATACCATATAATTGAGAAACAGAATATGTTGTCTTGGCCCTTGTGCTTTACAGGTGCTCACTATGGACATAGATCTGGCCACATTTATGAATAGGACAGTGATTTCACAAGCCCAAAAGGAGGGAGGTAGTTAGAAGATGATGTCACTTATTCTATCACTAGTTAAGTCATGTTGCAGTCTATATGGACCTAGAAATCTGTCCCCACGTTATTCCGAGATTGCTTTCAGAGATGTGTCCTCTCTTCCTGCTGTCTCTCCTGGTAAACCATGCACTGGATGCATACAGCTACAAGTTGGTGAGAGCTGGGTGGGAAGCAAGTGGCAGGTGGCACAGTGGTAGACTGAGCTTGGACATTTCATTCAAGTGACCAAGTCTGTGCATGCAAGTCATCTCATGGAGTAAGATGAGCCAGAAGCCAGTTCTTTCCATGGCAAAAATTCCAATGCTGTTCTTTCCAGTTCAAGAATTGTAATTCATGGGATTTCATTAGAAATGCATAGCTATGGGTAGAAGGGCAAAGTTAATTTCATTTAGTACTGTGTTAATTTGACTTATTAGTTTCAAATAGGTAAAAATATTGTCTGGGTCTTATTATTTTTTCTTTTCTCTTGTTAGTATATATTTGGAGTGTATAATTACATTCATCTTGGAGAACTAACACACATACGTATATTTTATCACTGCCACGTCTTTCCCTGACCTCCTCTCCTTTACCATCCCATCTAGAGGTCCCTTTTACATGTCCACAAAGGTTCGCTTCCTGTCCTATCTTCTGTATTTTACTTTCCTCTTTACTTACATTATTTATACTGTGGGTTTCTCATGTAAAAGATAACAAGGATCTTATCATTATCATCATCCTAATCATCCAGATCATCATCTTCATGATCATCATCATCTTCATCACCATCATTACTGATTTCAGTTTAAGGTCTGAATCCACTGTCTCACGCATGTCAATTGTGTTATTTCCCACTGAGCTATAACCATAGTCTTGCTAATTATTCTTGCCTTGAGTCTTGAAAATGTTGAGCTTGATTTGGAAATTTCCTTAGATATAGGAAAACAACCACATATGCTCACAAATGCAAATATATAACTCTAATTTTATCGTGTAAAATATTCCATTCAATGTCTTATTTTGACTGGAGTTCTTGTAAGTACTTTCATGATTCAACTACAGCTGCCCATTTGACAAGCTTCATTTTTCCCTGGAGGAAAGTATTCAGTGAACACACCAACAACTTACTTCTCATAATTCCTAGAATATGTGGGGACATATATGTGCTTCACTTCTTCATAGATTTTGAATCTTCTTATGAATAACCATTCATAAGAATAGTCTTATGAATTCTTATGAATATTGTCATGAATAACAGACATGAGTACCTGTATACTCCTACAAATTTTGTAAGCAAGTGCAGTTTGGATAATATTACATGATATTTTTCCAATTAGGGCTTTATTATTGTATGATAAAAATGATATATGGTAAAATTTATAAGCAACCATTCATAATGCTGGGGAATCCAAGTCTGGAATAAAGCTTCAGGGTGTGTGTAATGTTTTCTTTTGCCTCTGGCTATTGACTCATAAATGTTTTATTCAGCTCTAAATTAAAATACTCAAAGTCTCTTTTACAATCTTCCATAGAGACTGAAAATCATAATGAGACATGTTAATGAAGCCCAGTTATCATCTGGGAATACTGTCATTAACACTTCCTATCACATAATTACATTATCTGACACTCACCATCTCAGACACAACTAAAAAAGCAAATATACACCTGAAAGAAAAATATGAACATAGAGCAATGTAAGATGTGCTGGGTAGTGACACAGTCCAGAGAACTCAAGACATTTTGTCATTGGATATATAAGCAGTGTGCAACACCAGTAATCAAATCAGTGTCTCCTCCTGTCTACCACAGAGTAGTTACTTGTTAAATTTTCTTCTCAAACCATATCTTCTCAGACAAGAGCAATTATCTTAACTGACATTTTCAGGGATGGAAGAAAATCATCATGGCTGTGGGTAATTGTTAGGAAGCATCAACACAGCTATGAACTTTACAGGTCATTATATCTCTCTAGCTTGTAGGTCCAGCTGCATTTTGAAATAGATAACTGGGTGTCTGTTAGCATCTTCTTTTTCTTTCTCTTTTTTCCTTGTGTGGAAGTTTACAAAGGTCAGATGCCAGTATGATCTAGAATAAGAGCTTTTGCGGCTGACTTTGAAAGGTTATTTTAGAGAAAGTCTCGTGAAATATCAGTACTCCAAAGAGCTGCTTGGAATATGGTTGGAGTCTTATTTCTTAATATAGCTCATGTGTGAGGACTAGAAAGCCCTGGATTCTTGAGTATGAAGGATTAAATCTCCTTTACTAAATAAAAAAGAGGAAGTATCTCACAGACATGCTTACATATGTGACGCCATGTCCATTGGACGATAAGGGGTCAATTTTACCAGTGTAGTAAATCCTGAAATATCTACCCCCTGATGCAGTAGGAGAATGATTAGATTGGATCTTTGTGCTAAAGAACAAAACAAAGGCTTATTTGTTTATAAACTATAATTAATAGTGCAACAAAGCTCAGAATTCTGCAAAGTTTTATTGGCTGTTGGTGATACTATATATACCCTGGCTTTTATTTCCAAGAAAAACATGAAACTCGGAGTTGCCAAAAATAAGAGAAACTTTAGTGTATATTTCACATTAATGCCATTGACATTGCAAAGTGAGTGATCAGTCGGTGAATAATGTAAATTTATCTTTTTTAATTAACTCCATATATTTTGTCTGTGGATGACTCCAAATAATTAACAACTGAAGAAATAGAAATAGTTCTTGTTTGAATGTGAAGTAATGACATTAAATATTTACACTTAGTAAGATGTGATTTTTGGTATACCTTACCATAGCCTTGATTTAGGAACCTACATGTGCCTTAAAATTTCAACTTTAGAGAACTGCTCCCCAATTGAGGGTTACAAGAGCTGATGTAATTGTGCAATGATACGTTCACTATAGGGTTGTGATGCTAGTTGAAAGGCACAAGTATAAAATCGAATGATCTGGGATGACAGCATCAAACTGCAGATGGAGAGAGTGAGAGAATGACAGTATTAAATTGTTAGAATTGCGGTAAAGTAACATGAAGATATGCTCAGTCAGTAAGTTTCATATAGGATATAGTTAGATTAATTTCTTTCTTCTTTTCACATTTCTGTGTATTCATGGGAAAAAACCAGTAAAATAAGCATTAAAAGAATTATTTTTTATTATAACACTGAAAATGTTTTTTTTTAAAAATCATTGTAGCAAAAACACAAAGGATGGTTGCTGGTTTGAGTTTAGGAATTGTTGTGCAAGTAGTGGTACATCTGTGGATCTTAATTATGTAAATCTTTTACTTTAGCATTCATATTACAATAAACATGAGCTATGAGTTAATTATCATTTTTTAGTGAATTTTCTTTGCAAGTGATTTCTGAGCATGAGTGCATGCTGTTTGCTCAGTTATGATACATAGGTAGTAATACATTTATCTTTTCCAGAAAATATCATCTCATTGTCTCTAAGCACAAAGAGTCAACACACATATTCTGAGAGTAGCTCATTTTGGTGCTCTACAATAAATTGATTACCAACTTGAGCACAAGTGACTTTTATCACAGATCATAACATAGCCTATTCTCACATAAAATGCAAATACATTTGAGAAGGATTTACTGCATATCTGACTGCAATATCTAACAGTTTTCCTGGATCCTTCAGAAATAAGCAAAGTACAGTACAGAAAGTGTCTTCCCCTAGTAATAAAAGTGATTACTCGCAAGGTCCAAATCCCAAGACAAATATCAGAATCTCTGAAAGTTCTCTTATGCTCCAGTCTGCACAATTATTAGCCGTCAAATATGGAGGCATTTGTTAACTCTGAGGCTTTGGTTCATCAGACTCCTAACTTACAGATTTTGATCCCCAAAACTTTCGTAGCAGGAAGTGCTCTCTGCTCTCAGATGCAAGACTCATTCTTTTAAAGAACATCATATAGATATCTAATTGTTCCTGTGTCAAACAGGTTTTTTTCTATCTACTGAGTGTAATTTGATTTTCCTAACTGGGAAAAAAACACCATAGCACTATCCAAATTCTTTAATATTTGATTTTAAAGGGCTGGGGAATTAGCTCAGTGGCATAAATACCTTCCTGACAAGCGCGAGGTTGTGAATTCGATGCCCAGTACCAAAAAAAAAAAAAAAAAAAAAAAAGAGAGAGAGAGGGAGAGAAATGTTTCTAATTTGAAAAGCACTAAATTGAGTGACAGAAGTATAGCTTTATTCCACTGCAAATATATCTTCTACAATTAGGAAAAACAATCCCTTAAAAGCAGAAGAAAGAATATCTGTTTTGATAGACAATAGATTTATAGCTTTGTTTTCACAAATGCATGCATATAGTTTACCAACACTTATATATGGAAATAAACTATTTTAATTTGTATAAATATAATATCATTCTCATTTTCATAAAATGCATTTATACCTCTTATCGTATTGATGCATTCTCTACAAGAAAAAATACTTGTTATAGAGTGATTGTCCTCCTGTCCCAAATTCCTACATTGAAGCCCTAATTTAGAACCTCAGAATGTGAGCATATTTGGCAACCAGGACTTTTATGAGGGAGTGTAATTGCAACTGAGTCCTTAACTGGACTCTCCTTCTAATGCATATTCCAAACCAGTTGTGTTGGTAGACACCTGTAATCCCAGTACTTGTCAGGCTGAGGCTATGAGTTTAAGGTCAACCTGGACTACAATGAGAGACTCTATCTCAACCATACACCATTTTTATTCCAAATCTTACATCCTTATTAAGAGAGAGTAAAATACAAACATAATCATTATACCCTGCATGTGCAAGAAAAGGATCAAATAAATAGAGTTTGAATAGCCATGTACAGTACAAGCAAAGGCCTCAGGAGAGACTTGTTACTTCCTTGTGGTCACATTTCCTACTCCGAAACTGGAAGAAAATAAATTTTTGTAGTTTAAGCTATCCAGTCTCAGAAGCTTCCATATGGTAACCAGCAAATAACACACAGTGCTTAAAAACTTTTGAATTTCAGTTATCTCTTAAAAGAAGGAAAATAATGTGAACACTATACTGTTCCCATCAAGTATTCTGTTATGCGATACATTAAAAGTGTATTTATTTACTGAATTGACTTGTATAAAATAAAAAGCTGATATAATTATCTTGGACTTATATATATTATAATTTAACTGTGAGTTTATTCTAGAATATTTTTCTACAGGTTAAATAATATCATGATATGCAGAACAACTGAGTATTGGCTTTAAAACTATTTTCAAATTTAGGATTCTGGAGTATAAAATGTTTTAGACATGACTTACTCCTATAAAGTTGATACAGACAATCCTGTTTTCTAATTATACATGTTTTATGAATGTAAAATAAAGAGTTCAATTAAAAACCAAAGGCAAATGGAAACACATGCTTCCATAGTTCAAACATTTGAAGTACTCTCATCAATTTGACATTATACCAGTGAATGACATTTTATATTACATATTCACAATTCATAATTACGAGAAGAAAATACTAATAGCATTTCCAAACACATGTATTACATAAAATCTTATTTTGGTTATGATACAAATAACATTATCTTTACAAATCATAACATGTGAGCAATGAGAGTTTTCTCAATTTTCAAATGTGACTAAAGAGCTTAGAGAATTAATGATTTACCTAAAATTGCACGACTATTAGTCTTTGAAGCCAATATTGTGAGCCAGTATTCAAAAGTCAATTTCTAAGCCTATGATTGTAAGTTTTACAAATATTTTTAGGAAAGACTTTCCTCAAAGCTGCCAGACGATGTAACACAGATATATTGTGCATATTGTATGTATGTATGCACGTTGTATTATATATTTGCCTGCATTTTTTCATATGTATATATACATACATATTTATATACATATATATACATATATATATATATATATACACACACACATATATATACATATTTTGGCCAAATCTTATATATAGAGAGAGACTTATAACTCTTTCTGTATATATGAGTTGGCCAAAATATGTATATTCACTTCAGGAAAAGAAAAACTTGTTTAACTATTTTAATACTAAATTGATTGAGACATCCTGGGTCAGTATGTTACCTTTGGGCTGTACAATTACAATAAGTTCTCAAAGTGCTGGCCGTTAGTTTCCAGGTAATGATTATTACAGCAAATTACTTGGTCACGGAGATTGCTTCACACATATTTCCAGTTTCTCTCTACGTGCCAGCAGTGTAGTGGGTTTTCTGTAGCACATAGCATCCTCTAGCATCTTCTGTATGAGGGTAACACCATCTGTTGGAAAGCATCTTACTATTTTTCATTTCCTGAAGTGTACACATTTTTTGGCAGACTCTGCTTTTAAGAATATGTATACAGATATTTGTAATCACATGTGTATATATACACATCTGTGTGTTTACTTACATAGGATATATATATATATATATATATATATATATATATATATATAATGGACTTCCTGTACTATATAAACATGATATATTTTATAGGTTTAGACATATTCAAAATCAAATGATATAGAAACCAAAAAAAAGAAAGAAAAAAAAACAAAAGTAAATTCAAGTATTTTGCTTTTATTTCTTCAATTACATTATGGGACACTTTATATTTCATTCAGCTTGGTTTTTTTTTTGTTTCTATACCATTTTATTTCAAAATAAGCAGAACTCTTACGCTGACCTTACAATCACCATCAAAACCTTCAACTCTATTGTAACTTGTTATTTTAGATAGTAGAAACTATGTAAGTAATAGATTGAAATAGCTGTGATTAAAAGTATATGTAGACCCTGTATAAAAATCCCTATATTACTAGAAATAGAAGAAAGCATTTGTACTTCTAAAATGACCAATTGTAACTACTAAAACTTACCTCTTTTGAAATGAAATGTTAGAAATACACTGATTACATCAAAAGTGGCAATAAACTTAGCTAATACTTTTCTGTTTTTCAGCATTTTGTATGAGATTGTAGGCACAAAAGCTAAGAGAAATTAACAAGATCTGATAAAACACTTATACCAGGCTTTGTGGTATAAATATTATATTATGATCAATAAAAAAGAGTGTTTATCTATGTCAGAAAACGGGGAAATTGCATTGTTGTACGTGTGTGTCTAACTGGATGCCACAGAGACAAGCAGGGACATAAATCTAGTACAGCAAATGTCAACCAGTGAGACTAGCTAAACATAGAAACTCTGACACCCTTTCTTTGATTTTACTCTCAGGGCCCCAGCACGTCCTCAGAAAGTATCGAGGCCACTGTGTCCCTTTGGAAGCAATACCCACAGAAATTGTGAGCCAGTTGATTTGACACAGATGAGACATGAAGGTTTCTAGAGCATTCATTTGGATGAAATGGAAAAAGAAATAAAAATATCACTGCTGAAAGAGTATGTAACACCTTCAGGTTGGAATTGGCAGAATGTATCAGAAATTCAATTTTTTTTTTTTTTTAAAGAGCAGGCATGTGCTTCAAGAATGAACACATTGCAAATCAGGTTTTTCTAAGGAATATTGTTCCAGATCCTAGGAAGAGTCTTGAAAATTCTCAGTCATTAGAGAGGAATAGTATTTAACATGTATAATTCATAGTGGCATTTTCACTCAGCAATGTAAAAATGGTATTGTTATTTATATCAACACTGTCCAATCTATTGAGTAAAATACATTTAAGAGGTTCCTGAGAAAAATTTCAGATGAGTCTTATCAGATCATTGGGAATGATCAGTTTTTATATTTCTTAGTCAAAGTTTGTGCACTTGTTATGATGAACAACTATATTTAGTATTATTGCTGAATTCCACTCAGACTGAGAAAGTCTTCTTTTTAAATGTGTAGCAAAGAAGTAAAAGAGAAACTCAAGTCTTTAATGTTGGATTTCCCACTCGGATCTGTACAAATCAAAGGTGTGTCTTTGAAAGCAGGCTACAAGCAAAAGTGCTCACATTGGAGTGTTCACAAATGCACCAACAATACACACTTTCAACTTCAAATGCTCGAAAGCTTTCACAGGCTAAAATTTTGTAGAAGTCTAATAATATTTTAGTTAGACTATACTCTAAAGACAGACAAAACAGAAATAAATAAATCAATATGTCACCTGGTTCATACCTACAATGCTGTACATCATTTTACACACCTGACCTCCAAACTTCTCGATTTCTGGCTAAAGGATATAGGCACATAAGGGAATTCTTGTGCACTGTGCATTGATTTGCGAGGGATACTTTAACAAACTACCACAAAATAAATGTCCAAAAACCAGAAATTTATTGTCTTGCAGTTTAGAAGTCAGAATGCTGAGATTCAAGGTATTGGTCTCCTGTTGTCTATAGGGGAGAATCTATTTCCTACTTCCCCTGACCTTCTTCTGACTTGCTGGTAGGCTTCAATATTTCCTGGTTTGTAGAAGCACCACCATGATTTTTACCTTTTCCTTCAAATGAGAGTCCTTCTGTGTGCTTACCTGCCCCCTTGTTTCTTCCACTTTCAAGGGTAACAGTCACAGTATATCAGAACCTACCTTACTGGCCTAATTATACTCCATTACTTGTAAAAAGACACTATCACCATATGAGGTCACTTTCTGAGGTACTGTGAGCTTGCCTAGTCTTCAATACATGAATGGAAGAGAGATAACAACTCAACCATTAACCTCTATTATGCTATTAAACTCGTTACTATGTCAAGTTTTCTGGTTATAAAGGGTGGAGGGCATCATTATAATAAACATAAGAAACACACTATGCCAGTGTCATTTCAGAATTAAAAAACGGTGACCCAATTCGGTTAAGAATATTCACAGCCACTACCTGGCTGAAATTTGGGAAGAAAACTATATACTGTCCATTTGTAGAGTGGAATTTTAGATTGTATCTTTTAGAGTACTGGTTGGAAATCAGTCACTCAAATCTGCAACCTAGATTTCAGTTAAGGACTAGTACTCCAAGTCAAGGTCTATGCCTTTTCACTTTTCCCTGATCAGAGGTGCAAGACTGTCAAAGAATGAGGTTGAGTACGAGACCAAAGAATTTTATGGGATCTGGTAAGTTAAAATCAGGTTGATATAGGGGAATGAAGCTCCCCTATATCTGCTATATGTCCAGAACAAGTTTGTGTTATCTAAAATCAAAGAATGAATTTTAGGAACAATGGAGGTTAAAAGCAGAAATATTTACTGAGATAAAAAAGCTTCTGTCTGAGAGAGAGACAGAAGGGGTGCCAAGTGGGTTGCCAGGGACTTTGTCTTTTGTAAGGATTTTTATAGAATAAAATGATGAGGTGAGGTGGGTCTAAAGTGGAGGAAAACTGAGAACTCACAAGGCAGATGGACATGAGGTGGGACACAGCTATGGTCAACTAATAATTTTAATTATTCAGGTAAAATTGACCAAATCAGGAGCAAATGGGGAAGTGAGGCACTTAGCAAGTGAGCATTCTTTATGGATGCCCCTATAGGACTCTTCCTATAGGGATGGTGACTCCTGGGATCTCTAGGTGATCCAGACTTAATCCCTGAGGGTTATACTTAGGGGTTTGGTTCTTTTGCCTTCTTTCCCGAGAGATCTAGCCCACACCAAGAGATGTATGTCCCCTCCAAGGTCATCAGACATCTGGTCCTCGGTGCCAGTTTCTTTACGGCCTAGCCCTGTCTGACTGCCTATAATATTTCTAACTTGCTCGGCTGCCTGTAACAAGGTCACTCATACTTTTAATAGAGGAAGTAAGAAAGATGCTTTTAGAAAGTTTGATTTTGAATGAGATGGTTTTTAGACAAAAACTCATTACTTACCGATTAGGGCATTAAAGGTTGAAACTTCAAATCTCAGAAAAACTCCATATTCCTGTTAACATGACAGACTCTACAATGAAAAACACAGATTGTGCCATTTAAAAGCAATAGATGTTTATTGACTAACATTTCTGGAATGTGGGAAGTTTAAAGAGCATGGTATAGCACCTTGTGAGGGTCTTCATTTTGCATCATTCTGTGGCAGAATCCCAACCTAATCAGCTCTTTTTAATCCCCACAACACCATGCTATTCCATTGGACATTTGACCTCCACCAGCACTTTACAGGCGCATTCAAATTGCAGACCATACAAAATGGGATCCTCCTTCATATAGCAGAAACCTCATGGCACTCAGCGCCTAGATCTGCCTGCTTCTGTCTACCAGAGGGAAGACAAGTCCATTAAATGTACTTCTATAACAGTGTTCTCAAGCCAGAAATTAAATTATTAGCCACAGAAGAGAAGCCTTTTGGGTGTTTTAATTATTTTAGACTTCTAAGATTTATTATGCTATCAAGGTTTTTTTTTTTTTGTACATCTTCAATCTTGTAATTCCCACTTGGATGATTATATATTTGGTATAAATCAAAAGCAGCAATTTCGAAGGTCAGAATACATTTTAGAAAGAAAGGAACCATTATAGTCAGATTGAGGATATAGAGAGAAGAAAGTAAAGGATGCTTTTGAAGGACTGATTGTGATTGCTTATAAGAGGAAGCTTAAATGTAAATTTCCTTTTGCCTCTCACTTGCCTTCCTGCATTAAGCAGCTTGGAGGGTTTTATAGGGTGGTCCTGAAACAGCTAAGGGCAGTGCCCTCCTGGGAGACACAGACTAGTGCAAGATGATTTGTGTATAAGGACTTCCTGGGCATCTTACATTTGACGGTCTGCACAATGGATTTTCTATGGTAAACGTGTAACTTTTGATAGTGGAACACAGGTCACCACTTCATCACGCAAGGATTTTGGTCTTCACTTAAAAAGCCAAGAGGAACCCTGGAGCAACTGTGTGCCACAGGCTCCAAGAAAGATTCCTGCCCCAGGCAAAGGCAAAGGCTTCCGAAGTACCCGGATGCTGTCGGTGCGTGTGCTCTTCTCGCTGCCCTGTGAAGCTGGAGCGGTGGTCACAGCTGCTGCGGTGACAATTAAGGCTAAAGCGACAATTAACACAATCTTTCTGCCATGTGTTGCCTCACTTATCTGACCCAGATAGCTGTAAATATGTGTCTAGTTATAAGAATTGCTTCTTAGACATCAATTGGATTCTTTATTCACATTCCTGCTCTACCTGAAACACACGTGGCTTTAAGTACTTCGTATAGTTCTATGCTGCTTTGTCTTTTTGTTTCATTTTAAACCGATGGCCACTGACCCAAATCCACTGAGCCACATTCTCAACCGTTTATTTTTAATTCACATATCACAACAAAGCATGTAACATAGTTTTACTAAGACATTCAATACACTTTTAACTCATTCACACTAAAGTTCTACCTTACATTTATATTTTTAACTAAAATGTTACTAGCCCTTTAGGAAATATCAAAATGCATGAAATTAATTTAGGTAATAGGTGCCTACTGACTTTATAAGCACTAAAGGAAACAATGCAGTTCTTTATTTTTGTCCATACTAAGCACTTTTAGAATCTCTTTCCACAAATACTACACACCTTGTAATTCATCCCTGATCCTCCTGTCCCACATACGTAAGCCTCTTTTGTTCTGTATCTTGTCTACCCTGAATAGTGCTATGATGAAGATGGAAATGCACCTATCTCTAGATGGTGATGATTTCCTTTCCTTTGGTTGCATAATCAGGAAATAAATGACTGGATGGTGTGGGGTTGTTTTCTTTTTAGGTTTTCTGCGGAGAGTTCAGAGCTTTTTATGGCTATATCAACTGACCTTGCTGAGAAAAACCAGGCTTCTGCTCTTCCATATCTTCAGCAAATTTGATCTTTTTTATTTTTTGATAATAGCTGCTCTCACAAGTAGTCAGTATATTCATGGGACTTTTGATTGGTGTTTCACTGATAAGTCACACAGGGTAAGGATTATCACTCACGTGTGGAATTCAAAACAGTCGAACTCAGAACAGTATGGCACAGGGAGGGAAAGAAGGTAACTTTTTATCACCATTTCACCAAGTTATCACCAAGTTAGAAGTTAGAAGTTGACTAGTTATCACCAAGTTATAAGATGACTATGGTCAAGTGACCTGATACACAACACTGTGTTTACAGTTGAGAACATGGAAATACACACAAACACTGTGTTTAATGTTTTCAAAGCATCAACTGAAAGTTTAACTGAGGTGATAGATATGCTAGCAGTGTTGTTTGTGGTAATAAACTCACAAAACACACAATTATCATATAGTTTAAACTTATACTGTTTTATTTTTCAGTTGTCATTCATATAAAACTAACAAGAAAAGAAATGTTATTTGGTATAAATCATGTAAGTTTGAATACAGATACCAATGTAGTTACTGATTTTTTAACTACAGAGATTTTTCAAATTATTATGAAAAATTTCCCCCATTTATTGTGGAGTTGTGGTTATCATAGCAAGTTGTAATTTGCTGAAATTAGTTTTACTTTCAAACATCTTTTGGGAATAGCAAAAGATGAATAGCTCTTTTCCTTCCTTTTAATTCATCACAGCATGCTGAGAAGCTGGGTGAGTACAATTAAATATATTTGTTTATAATATATTTGTAAATATATTTGTTTATTCATCTATTCCTCTATTCAATCTATTCATCTATTAAATTACTCAAAAATATTTTTGAAGTTTCAAAAATAAGTGTCAGTCCTCTTTTATGAGTCACTGTCTATTGTGTAATATTCTCCCACTTCCTGATGTTATTTGCATTAATTAAATACTCCTGTTTTTCTTTCTCTTAAATGAAAATTGTACCATGAGGATTCAAAGGAAAATCTCTTAAAATGTTAGAAAATATATTCCAGTTACGATCAATCAGCCATGACAATCTGCGGCCATTGATAATTCACTCAATTTCTGCTTGGCACATTCTTATCTTGATTAGAGGCTCTTAGCTTTAGTTCTATATTCCTATCATCTGAGGAAATTTAGATAAAGATACAAATAAAAATACTAATGCATTTAGAAATATACACAGAAAATCAATATCTGGATATAAATCTAAGTACCCATATTTTTAAAAATCTTGCAAGGTTATTAACATCTGTGAATCACTTTTATGCATATAAATCAATTCTGACCAATTTCAGTAAATATTCTGTGATTTTTGGGTCAACTAGCTCAATGGAACACCTTATGCTTTCCGGTCATCCATTATAGGTGTTAGTACCTTTTAAAATCTATCTAAGTATCTTGTCTAGATACCCTAAGAATCCTAAAATCTATCTAGATACCCTAAGAATAACTAAACTTATTTGCAAAGTTATAAGTAGAACATTTCTATAAAAATTAAATCACAGCTTGACCACTGTAATCAGCATGGCACAAAAGGAAAAACAAATTCTCATTATATTTGGATTTATAGTTGAGTACATCACAGCAATAGACGTCTCTGCATGCATCCATTCCAGACAGACAGAAGGTGAGAAAGCCTACATGCTTGATCAAGAGAGTTGCTAAGCAGTTCATTGCTTTGTATGCAAATATTGCAGTACTTACAAAGAAAAAATAACTTACAGACACTCATAATCCCAGTGGCTTCTGACCTTCACATAGCTTTAAAATGACTAACAAATTGGATTGCACATCTGGGTATATTGATAGTAGAATTTAAATTAGCTACACAGAATGTAACTGTTTCTTCAGACCTGATTTTAATATCAGAGTAGCTGTGGAAGGATGAACACAAGCCTTTGTAAAAATTCTATGGATAGTTGGAATTTCCTGGCAGAAAAATTCTGTTTTAAAAGAGTTTTATGGCACCAAGTATATCACTTTACATTGATTGGAAAAGAGGATTTAAATAATTCATAGTAAGATTAATATTTTTTAAATTTTTCTAAATATTATATTGTGACAGGCTTTAATTTAATCATCCAATCACTAAGGCACTTAGCTACACTGATACTATCTTCTTATATGCTGTGGTAGTACAATAGGTAAAAATATTGAATTGTAGTTAGTGAAAATGTGATACACAAGTGAAATTAAGAAGAGATGATATAAGGAATCAGTAGATCTATATTTTAAAATATTGTTAAATATATAATCATGTCCAAATAATTTGTTACTCTTTTCTTTTAGTATTACAACAGACTTTTAAATTTCAAGGCAATTTGAGTTTTTCTGTACTGCCTTTTGTGATAATTTTATTTAGTATAAGGCATCAGATTCTCAAAATTTTCTGACTTTAATAGTTTTTCATAACAAGTTTGAAGAGTAAACCTTAGTGTTTACACTGTGATAAATGTCTTTATTGCTTGTAATTTCAAATGTACAAAAGGATCATTTAATGCAATCACATATTTAATAGCATGTCCAAGTGATTGTTCTCTGAACTATATTAAATCACATTTTGTTGAAAAAAAGTATATATTCAGTTGATGAGTCTTACAGAAACATGAATAAAAATCTTTTTTTCCCCATCAATCAGAATTAATTAGATTCTAAACACTAAAATAGTTTTGACATATACTTTTGACACTAAGACATTATCTTGAAGAACGTATTTAGTACTGAAGAGCCTGATAGCACATCAACACTAAGAACAAAATAGTAAGGAAGTTTGTAAAGAGGCAATTAGAAGACAGATTATGTACTTCTGTCACATTTTATACCACTGTTTCTCTAATTCCTTATGTAAAATGCAAGGTCTGGTCTAACCTGCCAGTTAACCCTAAATAAGAATGACCAAATGATCTCTTCAGAGTCACAGTTTCAGAAAGTGTTAAAGTCAGAGTTACATCTCAGGCTTTACCTCCTCTCCAAAGCTCTTTGTCTTTTCTATTTTCTTGCATTATTCAATTAGTTTCTAACCCTGGTCATGTAACATAATAATTTTAATTATTATTGGGATAAATTATATTTACAAGAAATATTTAATGCCCGGAAATATGATATTGGCAAGTGTATGAATGATTCCTATTTTTGATCATGGGAAGTACCATTAGGAGTGAACTCAGGTTGTTCCGGGCAAAGATATATAACCCCACAATGGCTGCTGCTAGGCTGCAGAAGTAACAGTTGTTACCACTGGCTGTAATAAATGGCTACTATTTTTTTAAGCAAACTTTTAGAGGTATGATTTAAGGTTAAGTTTTATGACTCCTCTTTTGTAGATGATGCAGTAATTTTAGAAGTCATCATTGAGGAAGATCTTGTTAAAGACCCAGAGCTACCTGATTGATATTTATACATTGTGACAGGCAGAATGCTGGTTCCTAAAGACATTTGTATTGGTATTCCAAGCATCTGAGATTATTTACATTGTCATGACAAAAGGAACTTTACAGGTGTGATTAAATATCCTGACATGGTGAGGTTACCCTGGGTTATTCTACTAGGGCTACTTTATTTGCATTCTTTCATAGTAGTGGAGCAACTCTCTTGCCATTATCAGAAAAGGAGTCAGGAGCCAGTCAAAGATAAAGCATTATATACTGATGGAAGACAGGAACAAAAGTTAAGTAATTTTGGGAGCTTCTAGCACTGGGAGAAGAAAAAAGAAGGCACAATTTCTATTTTATCATCTAAAGAAGACTACAACTTTTCCAACATACCAGTTTAGCACGGTAAAATACATGTCAGATTTCTAAATTATAGAAGTGGTAGATGATCAATTTGTACTGTTTCATGTTTGCAACTGTGTGGTAATAAAATGTTACAGCAGTACAAAAACAATCCACACAATAGGCATAACTGTCTAAAGGTATTTGCATCTACATTCTGATGCATTTTTACCTTTCAGAATTTAAGTTCACAATAGACTTTCTCTCCAACACTCTCATTGTTTCCTTATGCATTGCTCACAGTTTAAGAACATGCTAACACGCTAAAAAAACTTCTTTGCTATATGATAAAGGCAAATTTGAAATGTAATGTATTTCATTTCTTTTCTTTCTTTCCCCTTTTTACAAATGAACTACACCTACTTTACATTTGCATCTAAAGAACTTTGGAACATTTTATTAAGAATAAATTTGAAAATGTATGTTTCTTGTAAATGTTTTACTTTATTTGTTTTCATGTTTACATGATTTCCTCTACCAATAAGAACCAGTCGGTTACTTTAGATGTATTTATTTTATCTTGTGAGGAGCACTGACCACATCAATGGAGAGTCACAGAATGTGAGCATTCCAAATCTGAGTTTCCTGCACACCTTTCGTGAACGTTTCAGTGTCAGTTACTCTAACACATTTAAGATATTAAGAAAATAATTTATATCAACAGAATTTTTCTACTCTAATATAACAAAAAGTTACATGTAACGTAAATACTGTCATAACCATTACTCATAAGTCTTAAGATCAGTATCAATGTTCATCTCTCCAAACAATGTTTTAGAAGAAATAAGAGGAAACCATAAATTAAAGAAATACTTTGCAAATATACATGTACATTCAAATTCATAGATACATGTATTGTTTAATGTACATATATATGTACATATCTATATATGTACATATACATATATATGTACATATGTATATGCATATATATATATGATTCGTAAGTAGTAATGTCAGTTGCATTTCACATTTACTACTAATAATTCCATTTAAAGCATTTGTGCTTTGAGTATCTCACAATAATTACGTTTTTAGCTTATGACATTTTCACCTTAAACATTTCCATTTGATATTCTCAAATCAGATTATCAGGCTATTATCAGATCATTTCTACTGAAAAACTAATCCTTAATAGTTTAAATGTTATAAAATAAACTGTAATCAATTTTATCTAATGCTTATTAATGACTATCATGAAAATATTTTATAATGAAAACACAGAAATTCGAGCACAGATATCCAACTCACTCAAGAGGAATAAGATGTGTGTTTCACAAGATACTAATTTTAATGTCCTCATTATAAATTTAATATCATCATTTTTATCAGTTTGTAAAGATAGCATGGACATTTGTTATATGGAAAGATGTGACTGAAATACCGGGACAAACTCATAATGACCTCTAAAAATGATGACAAGCTGCAAACAAGAAAACTCATTAAACAGGTTGTACAATTAATTTTGTAAACATGTTCCAAACACAATTTGGCAGAAGAAGGATGCAAATATTCCAAGGATAATTTATAGTGCTTATCAAAACCTGACTGCTTTCCAATTAAAGCCACTAATGAATTTTTAAATTTTTAATCTTTTAAGATCCTTACTGCATTCTATCACTTGGTTATTGTTTTTTAAATACAATATTAAGGAACTGAAACTATGCCAAATTTTAATATTCTATGATTAGGAAAAATATTGGGATTTTCCCCCTACCTTTCCATGTGACTAATCAAGAGAATATAATATATATAATTCAATATTTTAAAAATTCAATAATTAATCAATAATTAAATCCAGCGAAAGTAGAAGCAGAGAAACAGTGCCAGAGTTTAGTTAAATAAATAACTACAAATAATGCTCTTGGGAATAAATTAAGAAGCAACATCAGCTAGTACATGCAGCCTTTAGATAGATAAAAAGCTAACATAATGTAAGACATAAAAAAAAATCCAAGGGAGCAGTCAAAAGCTACTCAAAGTAACCACCACCTACAGCTTATTACTGATCACTAAGAAGATTGAAACTCAAATGACTGAGAGATAATGAACAAGAAATGAGAGCAGTGTAAACCTAACGAACACCTTCAAGAGATCTGCACAGAAGTAGTGATTTGGTAGTCAAACCAAAACAATAGACTTCAGTGTCTGTGAGAGCTGCTACCCTGGGTTTTTCTTTTGTTTCTGTTCAGAAATCATTAGTTCATTTTCACAATGCCATATAAAGGAGTTAAACAAGAATTACTTATCTAAATGAATTTCATTAAATTATATAGAAGTCTAACATAGCCTTGTAAATTATCAATCTACATAATAGAATTATAATATGTCAAAATACCTTGTGCAAGTTATGGAATGAAGATCTGATCAATACCCAAATGAACTACCAATAAACTGGTAACAGATCTTACTGTTCATGGACACTGAGGCCTCTAAATTAGAATACCAGACATTCTGTTCTAGTCATTAAGTGATTTCCCCAGACCAGTTTACCACTCAGTAAATGCATGACTTTGGAAAATATCTTTGTTGTTTAAATTCTATGTATATCATCAGTGGACAAATTATGATACTGGTACCCTTTGTTCAAAATCTCTATGAGGATTCAATGAAATAATCCATAAATGATGATTAAATTACAATAAAATTCAACAAGAGGAGAAAAAGCTATGTAAAACAAAATTTGTTGCAATAGGGAATGAGGAAAACCATACTGAAATCAGAAAAAAGAAAAGTAAACATTGAGAATAACCTGTTTCTCTTACTTAGTTTAAGACAAAAACAGTTAGTATTTCCTAGAGCTGGAGTTTACAACAGGAAATCTGATGCATGTGTTGAGTTGAGCATATTTCCCTTAGACAAAGACGAGTCTTTTGGACCAGTGGACTGTGAATCAACTTGCCATGGCAGGGAGAGATGTGTTCGCTGGAACAGTAGAAAACATGGGTTCAGTGTGCTCTGATCTCTGTTTCCTCAGTTGCACATACTTGCTATATTAACTATACTATATCCTGGGGGACAAAACCCACCCATGCTTGATGGAGTAGAAGGCAATTGTGCAATTTCATTTACATTTTAGAAAACAATCCTATCAAATGCATTTTATGTAACCAGATCTTCCCTTATGAGTTTGAAAAAATATTAAAGCTAGAGTTTGAAAAAATATTAAAGCTAAAAATGATTGAGTTTAGGATGAAATCTGAAGTGAACTTGTAGGTCACTTAGCAAAGATTTTTATGTTCAGAGACAATTTCTAACTTTATATACATTTCCAACATAAAGAAATTAATTTAGATCAATGCTATATTTATATTTATCATTGAACAACTTAAAGTCCAGTGTTAACTTTACAGTCTGTAATATGAAATACATGTTTTAGAATTATTTTTATATGTAGAAATATAAAATTAATTTTATATGTAGACATCACTTATTAATATACTTTTTTACATGTGACACATCTAAAATAAATTAGAAATGGTCCAAACTTTTGAGCATACTTTGTTGATCTTTAGCTTTAGATCCATGTTTAAATAAGCTATAAACAACAACTTGTTAGAGACAATGATATATACGTAGAGTTCAATAATTATGTAAAACATGGTGCACTCATTGAAGAGATTGCTGAACCTCTAAATTAGTTGCTTTGATAGCTTAACATAAAATGCATAGTCAGTGAGTTTTTTAAATCAAACATTGCATTTTGTTTTTCTTTGGCAGAGACTTTTGACATTTTTATGATTTTCTTCCAAACTGCATATCCATTTGCATTAATTGATTGCTTTCCTCTAACCCTTTATTAAATAATATTAACTTTAGTTTGACTCTATCTACACTGCATAGCCCAAGATAGTTTGGCAAATGAATATCTTCTTTAAGTGTATCATTAAATTACTTGATCCAGCTCTGAATTATTAGATGTGGCAGGAAATTTTTTCCAGTTTAGACTTGAAATATATAATATCTTAAATATTTGTATTGCTGTAATGTACATAGTGTCTTTCATTGAATTCTGATATTTTATTTATATTTCAATAATGACAGTATAGAAAATACAGAAAATTATTTAGAATTGTCTTATTAATAAAGTTTAAACTTACACTCAGTTATTGGAGCAGCACAGGATATTTTAATGTCACCTCAAGCACATAAATCAAGAGAACTTTAATCAAATTTTGATCCTGTAACAAGTATCAGATTTTTTTCTCACTTTGGATTTAATTGGAGTTTGAAGTTTGTTCAAATAAGGAAAACTGACATTGATTATCTTTTTCTGGCCTTTGTTCATAGTTGAAATTCTATAGTTATGAAATGTAAAGGAAAGGACAGTGTATTCCTTCTTATTATGCCTCTTTTCAAATCTTTGAGATCATTTAAATGAATGCTATTTCTCAGGCAGTGGTCAATCCAGCATGTATATGCCCGATTCACATAAAAAGTAATGATAGATGTTCGCTCTGCCAATATAGCTGCTATCAATATGCTGTAACTTTCAGGACATGGATGTGTATGCATTTACCTTCTGAGAAGCACTTACTAAGAAGTATGTAAAATTTCAGATTGTTGAAACACCACCAGGTGAATAGTACTGCTAACATAAAATAAGAAAAAAAAAATCTAGCTCCAAAAATGAAATTCAACACTTTTCCTTAAACTGAAATCTCTGATTTACTGTATTTGTTTATATCTAATGCTTCAGTATTGTATTCATATTATTGTAATGAATGTTTATGATTCTTATCATTTTTATCTTTGTTAACCATCCAGCAGTGTTCCCCATATGTCAGTGATATTATATAGTAGGAGATTTTAAGACAAAATTTCTAAAATTTGCATTTATCCTGCATATCCAATCAATATGTTTAAAGAGTGTTTTCACTTACAGGTACTCTTTAAAAAACAACATTTAAGTTTTCTTTTAAGGCATATATTTGAAAAGACATGAAGGAAATACATAACCTGAACTTTTTCACTACAGGTTTGATATGCTCTTAACATAGTTCTGTAGTTTAAAGCTAAAGTTGACTTTGAGTATGATATCAGCCATTTCAATCACATGGGCTGATTTGCAAGGTAGGGATGTGATCCGGCCCGCGGATCAGTCCGTGGGTCTAACCTGGACGGGGAACGGGGATGGGGCAGGGCAAGAGGAAAGAGAGATGGAGACAAGTTGAGCAGTTCCAATCAAGTCTCATTTATTAAGGAAGTGAACATGGCTTATATAGAGGGCAGAAATGAGGGAGTCAGATCATGTGACGTAGTCGGGTAACTAGGCAACTATGGGTGGTACTAACCCTTTCTTGGGAGTATCTAAGCAACAGTTGGGCAGGCTCAAGTTTCTGGCGGGAGTAACTATGGGCGAAGGTGGGAGGAAGTGTGTCATCAGGCAGAGACGTTGTGGAGAGACCGGATAGGTCGCAGTCATGTCCGGCCAGGCAGGGAGGATCATGGGTAATGTAGGCAGATGCACCAAATGCCCACAGGAGGGCGGGATGGGGCGGCAGCAGTGAGGCTATCAGGCCGCTCCCTACATCTCCTCCCTTATCATTTTATAAAATCAGGAGTATGGCAGGCCTTGTGAAAATGGCGCCTGTCTTGGGACATGGACTCCATATGTGAA
>PVJX010017187.1:0-38852 GCA_004027295.1 Dolichotis patagonum | reverse complement strand
TATAATACTCATTGATCATTTTCTGTTATTCGGTTCAGAAATCCCTGGAATTCTTTCACTATATGCATGACTTTATACTATTGTGTTATGTTTGATATTATTGTAATTGAAACTATGCTCAACTATAGCAGAGTTAGAGATATGGCGTTAGATACTGTTGATGTCCAGTTGACTTAATGTAAAGTACTGTGTTGCCTATGTTGTCCTCTTCTGATCTGCTCTGTGCTACCCCCTTTTGTTTTATTCTCTTTTAAATAAAAAAAAGAAAAAAGAAAAAAGAAAAAAAAAAGAAAACAATCTTCATTTACCATTTTGAAAATGTAAGGTTATGTGAGAATTACAATAAATTGATTCTGTGGTCTATAAATGGAAAAGTAAAGTCTACATGAAAGCATAGTTGGTTGGAATTTGATTTACTAGATATTTTAGAGCTCATTATTGCTACCTACTATTCAGAAAAAAATATTCCTTTCAAAATATACACCTGGTAACACTAGAGCTCTGATGAAGTTGTAGAACAAAATTAATGTTGTTTTCATGCCTGTCAAATCAACATCATTTCTTAAATCCAAGAGTCAAAGAGAGATTTTGACTTTCCTGCCTTTTATTTTGATATATTGTACATTACAGAAGGCATACAGTTCATAGAATGTTAGTCTTTTCATAAATCTTGCAAAGTAAATTAAAATATACTGAAAAATACTCACATTTCAGATGCCATTAAGATATTTTGAATCACGAAACAAGGTCTAATTATCAACATTAACAAATATTTCACATAAATTGATTCCAAAACTCATGGATGACTTTGAAAATTTCAAAATTTAAGTGAAAAAGTGCATACAGACATGGTAGAAAGAAAAAGAGAAGTAAAATTACAAGGAGACTGAGGATAAGACTGAATGGCTACAATCTGATTATGAAACTTGAATGAATGAGGCATTATTTCTTTTTTTTTTATTTTAAAGAGAATAAATCAAGAGGACAGAACAAAGCAGATCAGAACAGAACAACATAAGCAACTTTGCACTTTACAACAAGACAACCAGATATTAACAGCAGCTACCATAATGTGTCTTTCTTTGTAATAGTTGAGCATAGCTTCAAATAAAAAAAATATCAAATATAACAAAATAGTATAAAACCATTGAGGAGAGTGAAAATATTACAGGCTATTCTTAACCGAATAACAGAAAGTGATCAATGGCTACTATAATATCTCATTTTGAATAAAAAGAATTGTTTATATTATCACATATATTAAAATCCCAATAAGATACAACATTATAGAGCCGATGGTAAAAGAACAATAAAAACATGGTAGGACTTCAAAGCAAGATGATATTAAATCAGCAATGGCTGCCATAATGTTTTCTTTTCTTCAAAACAGCTGTTCATACCATCACACATAATAAAGTCAAACAAACCAGAATAAAACCATTCTAACTGATAAATGAAACCATTAAAAGGCTTCAAAGCTATGTAATGGGGAATCATGATTAGCATAAAATCCTATGTACTCTTACCATTTCTTACCATAGGGAGATTATATGGTATTTACACATATGAGTTTTGTTTATTTCTCTAATGAGTATGGTTTCAAGTTGCATCAATTTATTTATAAATATCTCAATGTGAATATTCTTTATAGCTGAGTAGTACCCCATTGTATAAAAATACCACAACTTTTTTATTCATTCCTCAGTTGATGGGCACTTAGGTTGTTTCCATGATCTGGCTATTACAAATTGTGATGCTATAAATATGGGTGCATATATATCACTGTGATATGATGTTTTCAGTTCTTGTGGTAATATGCATAGAAGTGGAATAGCTGGGACAAATGGGACTTCCAATCGCAGCTTTTTGAGGAATCTCCAGACTGACCTCTACAGTGGTTGCATCAGTCTACACTCCCACCAACAGTGCAGAAGAGTTTCTTTTTCCTTACAGCCTCTTCAGCATTTGTTGTTGGTAGTTTTTTTTTTTTATCTTGGCCATTCTTTCTGTAGTGAGATGAAATGACAGTGTGGTTTTAAATTGCATTTCTCTAATGACTAATGATGATGAAAATTTTTTTCATATATTTATTTTCCATTCATATTTCTTTATCTGAGAACTGTGTATTCATCTCAGATGCCCATTTTTAGATTTAGTCTTTGAATTTCCAGGGTCTGATTTTTTTTAATTCTTTATAAGTTCTAGACAGAAGTCCTTTGTCTGAGGGAAAGTTCACTAAGAATTTTTCCCAGTTTGTGGATTTTCTTTTTATTGTGCTGGAGATTTCTTTCGACATGCAGAAACTCTTTAATAAGACATGATCCCAGTTATAGATTCTTGGAAGTATTTCCTGTGTGGTTTGATTCTTGTTCATGAATTCTCTACCTACTCCTATGTCGTCAAGATTTTTACCAACTTTGTCTTCCAACAGATTTAGTGTTTCTGTTTTAATATCCAGATCTTTGGTCCATTTAGACTTTAGTTTAGTACATGGTGATAGGCATGGCTCTAGTTTTAGTTTTTGGCATATGGAGAGCCAACTTTCCAGCACCACTTATTAAAGGGATTATCATTATTCCAACAAACATGTTTGGAACCTTTATCAAAGACAAGGTGGTTGAGTGAGTTTGTGGTTGTGGTTGTATCTTACAATCTATTCCCCTGATCTTTAGATCTGTTTTTATTTCAGTACCATGTTGATTTATTACAATAGCTCTGTAGTATAACTTCAAGGCAGGGATTGTCATGTCTCCTGCATGAGTCATTATTTCTTACACATCAATAGAAAAATTGTGTTTTCTTGAAGTGAAATCTACCCTGAATGAAAATTTAGATACATTATTGAAACTTGAGTAAAAGATTTAGAATATCCCTTAGCTGAATAAGCAGGGGCAGAGTTTGGTTGCCATTTTAAACAATCTTTTGTCATGAGAATAAAGCTATCAACAACATCACATGCTACAGAGAAACCTTAAATGGATAGCCAATTGTGGTGGAAATTTTCATTTTCTTGTTTTTAGAAACTGCCACAGTAAATTCAGTCTTCAACAATCACCAACCTGATCTATCAACTGCTGTCAATATTGAAGAAAAACCTTCTGGCAGCAAAATTATTACAACTCACTTAAAGAATCTGATGATCATTTGCATTTTGGAGGAATAAAGTATTTTTATTTAGAGTATATGCATTTTTTTTACATTGGTGGTTTTGTATACTTGATAAAGGTTATAGTGTTAAAACTTTCATATGCAAAAAGGAGAGACAAAAATTTTGTGACTTTTTAAAATAGTCAATTGATTATATATCCTAGAAGTGGATTTACATGAGTTCCAAGGTACACCTGTATTATGGTTTTCACCTTTATGTATTTGACATACTCAAACTAAATTTATAAAATGTATACTGTGAATTATATGTCCAGTTTCATATTTTACACACATGGCCAGCCAATTCTTTTAAAAATATTTTGAAATATCTTATCTGTTCTTTGAAAGTTCTTATACAGAAATTTTTTATTTATATATTTTTTTCCTCCTGGATTCCATTTTTTTCTTTCAGTTTGTCAGTGTCTATACCATCAATAATGACTTATCTCACTTATACTGTATAGATTCATAATAATATTTGAACATTTGGTTAGGATAATCTTCCTACCATAGTTTTTCTTTTCACATGTCCTAAACATTTCAAATATTTGCACTTGAAAATTAATTTTACATCCAAGCTGTTAAGTTGAATAAAAAGGTAATACTTTTATTGGAATTAAAGTGAATTAAGTTTTGAAAGGGAGATTTTTCTTATTCCAGAATAATTGACTCTACACTTTAGTCACCACAATGTAAGGTTAATCAAGTCAGTAATTTTTATTATATTCTATTTTATCCTTTAGACCTTTAACAGTGCCTTCTGTTTAATAGCCTCAATAAACATTTCTTAAATATTAAAAAAACTTTAGATTTTGAAAATTTATATTTCTATGATTGATAATCTTTAATCCATAAATATGTTTTACCTATGGTAGTCTACTACAATTACAAAATACCTTATATTGAATGATATAAGTACAAGAAATAGATTTTCTCACAGTTGTAGAAACTAAAATTTTGCCATCAAGGATGGAATCAGGATTTTAACTGGGAATTGAACTCAGGACCTCATGTCTGCCAGGCAGGTGCTGTGCCTCTGATCTGCAGCACCAGTCTCAGGGTTGATTTTGATGATGCCGCTCTTCCTGCATTGCACTAGGTGTCTTTTCACTGTGTCCTCACAGATCCTGTCCATGTACATGTAAAGAAAACTCGCTGGTGTCCCTTTTTCTTAAACAGACACTAATTCATTGGAATTAGGGCATTGTTCTTATGACTTCATTTAATTTTAAGTAGTTCCTCAAATCTTAACCTCCAAACAATGTCATATTGAGGATTAGGCTTTCATAATACATTTCAGAGTTTGCAACATTCAAACCACTATTCATTGAGAACTTTTTTTAATCACTTTGGGTAAAATTTTGTTAATTTAGCAGAAAGAATAATTTTCTAATACATGTAATTCATATTTTACTGTTATAGACACTTTTTAAAAATCATTTTTAAATATTACAAATTAAATTTAATTTCTCTAGTGATTTTTGTAACTAACCAACTCATTGTCATTTTACTTTATTCTATGATTATATATGATTATTTTGATTTATGGCAGCATTATTATATGCTTTCTAATTTCTGTATTTCTTTTACTTATATCACCGATCAGGACTTTCAATTCATTTTGAAAAGAAATAGTAAAAATGACCAATCTTGTATAGATATTGAAGCAATAAACTATGAAATATTTTCCTTGTATATTAACTATTAACACAGATTAAAACAGGTAAATTTTTTAAACATTTTGACCATAGCTACTGTGTTGATCCTGATTTTGTAGATCATTTCCTTTTTCAAAAATATTGTTCTTTGTTGATCTTTTTCTTAAAAGAACAAGGGCTCCTAGTGAATGATGCTTGCTTTTCTTTTTTTTTATGTTGAAGAAAATAAAATCAAATGAAACAAAACAGAACAGAGTCAACCAAAATAAAAATTTAATACCAAGTTATCTCCCTAGCATAAAAAACTGAAGGAGTTAGTAGGATTCAAAAAGCACAATGGATATCATGAAAGTGATAAGGGAAAAATACCTAAAAAGAGAAAGTGATAAGCACTGTTAATTTCATGTTATCTTGTTTTGAATTCCTTTATCATTTTCATAATTTTGTTAGGTTTGGCTTTATTCTGCCTTGTTTTATTAGATTTTACTGTGTCTGATGGTATGGACAGCTATTTTGAAGAAAACAAAAGACACTATGTTAGTCATTGTTGATTTCCTATAATCTTGTTTTGAAATCCTGTAATGCTTTCATTCTTTTGTTTTGATTGGTTGTAGTTTGTTTTGTACTGTTTGACTTTACTATATGTGAAGGTATGAATAGCTATTTTGAGGGAAACAAGAGACATAATAGTAGTCATTGTTGATTATTTTTAACTTGCTTTGAAGTTCTGTAATGCTTTCATTCCTTTGTTTTGATTGGTTTTGTACTATTTTGTTTTGTTTGAGTTTATTGTGTGTGATGGTATGGACAGCTGATTTGAAGAAAATGAGAGACATGATGGTAACCATTGTTGACTTCCTGCTCTTTTTTTG
Organism: Dolichotis patagonum; assembly: GCA_004027295.1. Lineage (NCBI taxonomy): Eukaryota > Metazoa > Chordata > Mammalia > Rodentia > Caviidae > Dolichotis > Dolichotis patagonum. The sequence goes on along the minus strand of PVJX010017187.1, from coordinate 33,175 downwards.
TGAATTCCTGTATCACTTGCAATGTTCTGTTCTGATTTGCTTTATTCTATTTTGTTTTGTTTTATTCTCTTTAAAATGAAAAAATTAAAAAAGAATTAACATAGTACATGACTTAAAAACAAAACACAAGGAGATCAACAGTGGCTACCATAATGCCTCTTGTTATCTTCAAAAGAATTGCCCATACCATCAGGTATAATAAAATCAAACAAAATACTACAGAATAAAACCAATAAAAACAAAACAATGGGAAAAATACAGGACATCAAAAGAAGATGATAGTAAAACCACAATGGGTATCATAATGCATCTTATTGTCTTCAAAGTAGTAGCCTATACCATCAGACATGATACAGTCAAACAAAACAAAAAAGAATAAAATCAATCCATACAAAACAATGAAAGAAGTACAGAGCTTCAAATCAAACTAATAGGAAATCAAAAATGGTTATCATAATATACTTTGTTGTCTTTGTAATAGTTGTCTATGCCATCAAATATAATATAATCAGAAAAACTGAAACACAATAAAACCAAACAATGAAAACAACATGGGTTTCAAATCATGATAACAGATTAGCATTGTTTGATTTCTAGAGAACTCAGTTGATTTCTTTGAAAATTGTCCTAATTTGGTGAATGATATGAATTTATTTTCCAAATTTATTACAACATATCAATACCAATACTGTTCCATTTTACCATTAGGGTGCCCTTGGCTTGACTAGATACAGCTATATAGGATTAGTTATATTTATAACCTCATAACTTTAATATTTCATTTTAGTTTTGAGAACTAAGCCATGGCATTATTATATCATAATCACTCTGTGTTTCATCATTCTTTTATACTGTGGGCAGTTATTGCTAACCAATATCTCTCCATATTTTAAATCATGAGGCAATAATTTGCTTAATAAACTTTCTATATGTGGACATTCAGCACAGAGAAATTTTTAGATCTTCAGGGAGAGTAAATATAAATATAGCCAAAGATGTTTTCCCTAACATTAAAAGCTTAGAGAAAACAATTCTGTCTTCAAAATGAATTCTAGGTCAAAAGTCCTAAAGTGAGAGTGTTTTGTTCTGGGCCCAAGTATAGCAGACACAATTAAGCAGAATCAAGGAGTATATTGAAGTAGCACTGTGAAGAATTCTATTTCTTTTCAGTTGTTGGCTAAATGCATTAGGATAAAAAGATGTTGACCTTCGTGGATACCCTTGAAAAGAAGTAAAGTGCTTTCACTTCTATTTTCACCTTGAAGGTTGATTTTTATCAGAACACTTAAATGCATTTAAGATGATGTCTGTGGGCAAGGATAAACTTTTAATTCACTTTTTTATTTCTCTTTTTTACCAGCCAATGATATTTCTTAGCATTACCATCTAATATATATTTCTTAGTTTCAGGATTATATAATTCTACTTAGCTAGAAAATGGATATTTTCTTTTTTAAAGTGACAGATAAATTAATGTTTGTATAGTATATATAAAATTCTGTAATTTTTTCAGAGCATGTTTGTTTATTTTGTTTACATTCTATATTTTCAAATTAATTTATCTTATCTATTCAGATATCTCTTAGTTTTCAATATACTACTTGCCATAAATTTTACTAATAACTAATCCAAAACCATTAATTAATATTTTCCTAGCCATAAAATTTAGCTACACAAAGCTTTCTTAGTTTGGCACCAATTTTGTGTTTGATTGCTATAATCAGGCATTGCTAAGCTCTTTACCTGAATATGCAATTAAATCTGAACAAAAATTCTACAAGTAAATAATATTTCTCTGATTATCTATATAGGAAAAAAACAAAACTGAAAGTTGGACAGTGTAATCATTGTCACTTAGCCAGGTAGCAATGCCAGAGTTAAATCATGCTGAAGTAAATCCATTGCTGAAATTTGTTTGGAAATAATATTAGATGGAGAAAATAGCTAACTGTAATAATACTCATTCACTGATTCATCAAATGTTCATTGAACACTTAATTCTTTGGTAGTACTGCGTCTGCAATAGTTATGTAGGTATGATGTCTTTAATTATATGGGAATTCATCACTACGACTTCATAAGCAGTTAAGTTGGAAAAGAATGATATTTTAATACTAATCATGAGTCAACCCGTATAGTAAGCATATAACATACATCTCATCTCAGTCTGTTTTGTTATGCTATAATACAGTACCACAGAATAGATAACTTATAAGGAAGGGAAATGTGTTTCTCATAGTTCAAGAGGGTGTCTACATCAAATTTCAGATGCTGCTTTTAGGAGTTTACATGTACATGCATATTTGCAAAAGGGTTAAAGTGCTATTTTATATAGATTTTTGTCACTATTTAATACATTATGGAAGAAGCAACTTAGAATTGTTTCACCATGAAACAATTATAAAATTTGTCACTAGAAAAAGTGGTAACTTTTCCTGTGAAGTGACTACTTCTCAGAGTGATAGTAGAATCCAGGCACAAATAAAAATACTGATTTCTGCACATTTCTAAAGGTTAGAGTAGTCCATTTAACAACTGTTTAGTGGACCCTAACTATAAAGAGATACAGAGAAAATATCATTTGAAGTTCATACAGTGAAACTTTCCTCTTTTCAACTTCAAGAAACCACATTGGATGTTACAGTCCAGCAAACCAAGTGCTATGATGTGTCATGCCAGTTACTTCAGTCACATTGTGTTCATTAAGGACACAGCTTAACATAATGTGACATTGGTAGTCACACATGATGTATCACACAATGAGTTATCACTCTGAGATATCTAAAGAGATTTGTTAAGAGTCAAGAAGACAAATAAATGGCTCACCTTGAAAAAATATTATAAATCTAGTTATAAAAATAACAAAATTTTTTTTCTTTTCCTGATCAAAAAGATTTGTAAAATAAATATACATATTTGTGATTATGTTTGTGTATGTGTACAAAATTAATACATAACAGGTGATGAACTGGAGTAAGTATTATTTATTAGACTCTGGTGTTTTAAATGATCTTTAAAAAACATTGGAAATTATTTCAATAAAAGAAAAAGTATTGTTATAAATTATCTCTTCAGCAGTATATAACACAAGCCCTAGTAATTTTGTGCTCAAAATAATTCTTTGTGTGCTCAGGGATGAAAGATACTTATGTCGAGTATTTACTACTGCCATTTACAGTATTGATGTCATATATTATGACTATACCAAGTCTATGTAACTAATAAAAAAACGTGATAAAAATGTCTACAAATAGGCATCAGCTATTGGCTCACTTATTAATTATGGTTCTATCTGAAGTCTTTTTATGAGCTGATCATTGCTATTTAGTTTAATCAACTCTCTATATGTATGTGAAACTCATCATTCTAGAAACACATTAAATGACATTTGTCTGTAATAATAAAATCTCAATAGATCACTGTTGCAGACACAATTATTATTTCATATATTCATGTCAACCTTTAAAAAATACTGGAAACTCAAAAAAGTGTAAAAATGGTGCAACTTGGGAGATCATTGGACTTAATAAGCAAGGGACAATAAAGGTCTACAATAAAGCCATGCAATAACATCGGTTGTGTGACCTAAGGACTCTAGGGAGGATAGTCATTCATAATAGAATTACAAATAAGGTTTTATTAATGAATTGGATAATATGTGCCAGGCTTTATGGAACAATTTGCTTTGAGAATCACAACAAATTTATTTTGTAAATACAATGCCTATTGCTGAAAACAAAATACAAAAAGATGGCAGGAGCCTCACAGGAATAATAACAAGACTACAATCATTTAGAAAGCAAATGTACACAGCAGCCTTTTAAAAATGTATAGGCCAGGGATGTAGCTCAGTGGCATATCACCTGCCTGGCAAGCGCAAGGTCCTGAATTTGCTTTCCAGTACCTAAATAAATAAATAAATAAAATGTGCAATATGAATATTACTTTAATTCTATTTTAATTGAAATTATACAACACAAAGATTTAAAGCTGATTTGTTTCACATGGTAACAGTGGAAAAGTATTTATCAGTCTTTTATCTTGTCCTTTATGACTGATTCTTCTCTAGGAAAAGATTTTCCACTATTAACTATTATTTCCATAGGTCCAAATAATATGATGATACTAGCAATATTTTTTCTATGTTTAAGTTACTTACAATTTTGTAATTTTAAATTTGAAAGTTTGGAATAATCTCTACTTGCAATAAATACAAATTCTCTTCTTTTCAACATACAGTATTTAAACTATACCATTTTCATTAAGAAAGCATTCATTAGTCACAATATTATGGCAATTATATATTCCTTGGAAGTAAAAATGACCTCTTTTGTTATACTGTCTTGTTTATCTTTGAAAATATAACTTTCCCATAGCTATATTTTTACAGCGATATAAATTTCATGCAATACATTAAGAAATAAAAGGTGATTTGACATGTTCTTTCTTATCTAATGTGGAAAACAACCTTCTGGAGTTCTCTATCCTTTATTAAAATGTAGTTTTCATATATCTCCTTTTGTCATCATCTTGAATATTCACTTTATATTATTTTGAATTCCTTATAAATAAATTTTCATATTTTGATTTGGATAACTATTTCTTGGGTATAGTCTCAAGTTGTTTAAAATGGGTGAGTGAGAAGTTATTTTTAGAAATATATTTACTTCTCAAAACATCATCATGCTTGTTTGACTAGTGATTGATAGCATAGTGGGTACAGAGTGTAAATAATTTTTGTTCATATACTTAGTCTATTCTTGCTAACCGGACTGTCCTTGGTGAACCCCAAGCAACCAGCTGGCTGGGAACCCAGCTGGGACCCTGGCTGCATGTGCTCCAGTGGCAGGCAGAACACCAATGTGCATTGGGCAAACTCAGAACTCTGCACCCAGAGGAACCTTGGACTACAGCAGACTATCTGTGCTACTTTGAAGGGATATTAAGTGACTGCCTCACCAAAACAAGATCTAAGCTGGCTCCAGTCAGTGTGGTGAGTACGCCACTAAAATAGAGGTGTACAGTAGCTAAATAGGGTGAGTAGTAAAGCTCCCTCCAACTAACTGAAAGACCTTGGTAAGTTTGACAAGAGGGACAGTGACCCCTTCCTGCACATGAAAATATAAGGCAGAGTGAGCAGTGTGTTAACAAGGACTCCCCAAACTTGAAGAAAATCAAAAGGGCTTATGAGACATGCAGACACAAAATAGAGACACAGTAGGTCCTCAGCCAACACAAACACTATAGACAGGGAGATTTGATGACCTGCAATAACCTGAAGATAAAGTACTAGCAGGAGGTAAAAGCTGACCTACACCAATACTGTTAGGCTTGTCAGCCCAGGAAGAATACAGGACTCACCAACAGGCTCTGCAACAGGGAGTCAGGTGACTGGCCCACCTATTCATTGTGGGACCCAGCAACTAGACAAACATCAAGCTTAGGGTAGGACACCAAGATACCCAGTACCAACAGTTCACACTAATGTGTCTGAAGAACCAAACACTGACTCAAAAGACAAAAATGGCAAATGAAAAAGCAGAAAGCAATCTGAAACATCCAGTCCAACAGGTGCAAGTACAGGAGACATTGAAATAGAGAACAACAAAGGTAACACACCAGGAATCTCTGAAAATATAGTGAAAGAAATAAAAAAAAATACTCCATGAGACCATAGAGGAAATCACATAAGAAGTACTCTCCCAGGTAAAGATAGAAGTGACAACCTTAGTAAAGAATTGCTGAGCACAGATAAAGAATAAATAGAGAAAAAAAGTACAGGAACATGGGAAACTGACTGAAACCTTGAATGAACAATATAGAAAACAAGCAGAATTCATGAAACAAACTGAAAGAGACATCTAAGAAACAAAAATTTCAATCCAAAGCATGCAAAACCCTTAAATGAAGCTGAGGATAGGACTTCTGACCTTGAGGAAAGGATTGCAATTAGTGATAATGAAAGGATAGAGCTTTTAAACACAAAAAAGCAGCATGAAATGACAATCCAGAAACTTCAAGATGATGCCAATAGCAACAATATAAGATTAATAGGCATTACTGAAGTTGCTGGAGTCGATACAAATGACATATCAAAAATGTTCACAGAAATAATAGGAGAAAACATCTCAAACATGGGGAAAAATTTGATATGCAGATAAGAGAGGCATACAGAATGCCAAACAGTCACAAACAACATAAATCTACACCCAGACACATAATTATTCATATCTCAGACATACAACATAAAAACAGAATACTAAAAGCCATTAGAGAAAAAACACAAGTCACCTATCGGGGAAAGCCCATAAGAATCACAGCAGACTTTTCAGCACAAACTCTCAAATCAAGACATGCTTTGAGTGATGTATTTCAAGCCCTGAAAGAAAAGAACTTCCAACCCAGACTGACATATTCAGCAAAACTTTCATTCAAATTTAATGGAGAAATAAGATACTTCCATGACAAAGAACAACTCAAGAAATTTACATCCATCAAACTAACCCTAGAAAGAGTGTTGAAAGACAAACTAGACAGAGATAAAAATCACCACTATCCACAGAACAACAGAAATAAACCACCAGATAGTACAAGCAATTAAATAAGGGAAAAAGTAGAAAGCAAACTATAGGAACATAACATGGTAAAGTTGAACAGGTACATATCAGTGACATCCATAAATGTAAATGGCCTCAATTCAACTACCAAAGGAAATCGGTGGACAGAATGCATCAAGAAACATGATCCCACAATATGCAGTATACAAGAAACACATCTGACCTAAAAGGAAACTCATAGATTAAAATCAAAGGATGAAATACAGTATTACATGAAACAGGAACCTATAAAAAAGCAGGGGTAACTGTTCTGTTTGCAGTCAATGAGAACTTCAAACCTAAAATGATTAAGAGACAAAGTCACTACATACTCATAACTTGAAAAATTCAAAGGAAGAACTAACAATTATAAATATATATGCACCAAGCACAGCAGCACCCAACAATATAAGACAGATACTAAAGACATGAAAAATGAAATACACAAGAACACAATTATTACAGGGGACCTTAACAGCCCAAAAGAGATACATCAACTAGACAAAAGGTCAGCGTAGAAGTAATAGAACTGAGTCATACCTGCCAGCAACTGAACTTGGTAGATGTTTACAGAGTGTTCTACCGAAACACAACAGAATACACATTCTTCTCATTTGTACACAGGACATTCTCTAAAATCATATATTATCTAATAAAACATTTTACAGTAAATGCAAGGGTATTGAAATTATCCCATGCATCCTATCTGACAACAGTGCACTGAAATTGGAGATTAATGGCAAAAGAATGTGCAAAACCTGCATGCATACATGGAAATTAAACAACAACCTTTAAAACAACCAGGGGTCTATCGATGAAATTAAGGAAGAAATAAAGCAATACCTACAATTTAATAAAAATGTGGAAACAACCTATTGTAATCTGTGGGATGCAATGAAAGTGGTCTTAACAGGGAAATATATAGCAATAAATAGTAATATCAAGAAAATAGAATGCGTAAAAATAAACAACCTAATGCTTCATCTCAAGCTACCAGAAAAAGAAGAGCAAGTTAAACCCAAAGCTCACAGAAGAGAGGAACTATTACAGATTAGAGCAGAAATCAATGCAATCCAAACTAAGAAAGAAATACAAAGAATTAATGAATCAAAAAGCATGTTTTTGAGAGAATAGACAAAACTGACAAACTTCTCACTAACCTTATAAAGAAAAAGAAAGAAAAAACTCAAATTCATGCAATAAGGACCAAAAAGGGGGAAATTACTACAGGTCCCATGGAAATTCAAAAGATCATGAACACCTACTTTGAAAATCTCTACTCACATAGAGAGGAAAACACAGAGGAAATGGACAGATTTCTAGAAACATATGAACTAACAAAGCTCAACCTAGAAGATATAGCATTTTTGAATAACCCAATATCAGCTATTGAAATTGAAAATGTAATAAAAATCTTATCAACAAAGAAAAGTCCAGGTCATAATGGATTCACAGCTAAATTCTACAAGAAAATTAGAGATTTGATGCCAATACTCCTTAAACTCTTCAATGAAATTGAAAAGAAAGCAGTCCTCCCTAAATCATTCCTGGAGGCAAGCATAACTCTCATACCAAAACCAGAGAAAGACCCAAACAAAAAGGAGAATTACAGGCCAATCTCATTAATGAACACTGATGCAAAGATTCTCAATAAAATCCTGGCAAATAGAATGCAGCAAATCATCAAGATTACATATCATGACCAAATGGGGTTCATTCCAGGAATGCAGGGATGGTTTTACATATGCAAATCAATAAATGTGACACTCCATACCAACAGAGCCTAAAAAAAAAAAAAACCTACATGGTCATCTTAATAGCTGCAGAAAATAACTTTTGATAAATTCCAACACATGTTCATGATAAAAACCCTTCAGAAACTCGGAAAACATGGTGTCTACCTCAAACTTAAAAAGGCCAACTATGACAAACTAACAACCAATATTATACTAAGTGGACAAAAACTGAAAGCTTTCACTTTAAAATCAGGAACAAGACAAATATGTCAGCTATCACCACTCCTTTTCAATATAGTTCTGGAAACACTACACAGGGCAATCAGACAAGAGAGAGAAATAAAATGAATAAAGATATGAAAGGAAGAAGTTAAATTATCATTATTTGCAGATGACATTATACTCTATATAGAATAGCCAAAAAATTTCATTAAAGGCATACTAGAGCTAATAAACAATTTCAGCAGTGTAGCTGGCTACAAAGTCAATGTGCAAAAATCAATAGTATTCCTGTACACAAACAAGAACTTCACCAAGAGAGAAATTATGGAAATATCGCCCTTCACAATAACATCTAAAAAAATGAAATACTTAGGTATCAACCTAATAATGTAAAAGATCTATATGCTGAAAATTATACTACGCTAAAAAAGGAAATTGAAGAAGATATTAGAAAGATGTTCCATGCTGTTGGCTAGGAAGAATCAAGATTGTGAAAATGGCAATACTCCCAAAATTTTACACAGATTTAATGCAATGCCAATCAAAATACTATTGAAATACCTCACAGATCTAGTGAAAACACTCCTAAAATTCATTTGGAAACCAGAGAAACCTAGAATAGCAAAGGCAATTGTGCGCAATAAAGATAAGGCAGGAGGCATCTCAATTCCTGACTTGAAAATATACTGCAAAGCCACAGTGATAAAATCTGCATGGTACTGGCAAAGAAATAGGTCTGAGGAACAATAGAATAGATTAGAAGATGCAAGTATAAGTACAAACCAACTCAGCCACCTGATATTTGACAAAGGGGATAAACATGTTCACTGGAGGAAGGATAGCCTCTTTAATAAATGATGTTTAAAAATTGGCTCTCCACATGTAGAAGACTGAAACTAGGTCCAGGACTATCATCATGCACAAAACTACAGTCTAAAAGGATCAAAGACCTAAACATTAAAACAGAAACACTAAATCTACTGGAAGCTATGGTAGGTAGAAATCTTGGAGACATAGGGGTAGGCAGAGTATTCATGAACAAAATGCAAACTACATGGGACATGATTCAGAGAATCAACAATTGGGATCTTATATTATTGAAAAGTTTCTTTATTTCAAAAGAAATCACCAACAGAGTGAATAGATAACCCACAGAATGGGAAAGAATTTATCCAACAACCCCTGAGACAAAGGACTTCATCAAGAACATACAAAGAATTGAAAAACATCAAGCCACCCAAATTCAAAGACCATCTCCATAAATGGGCATCTGAGATGAGCACTCAGTTCTCAGATAAAGATATACAAATGTCAAATAAATACATGAAGAAATGTTCACCATCCCTGGTCACTCGAGAAATGCAAATTAAAACAACACTGATATTTCATCTCACTCCTGAAAGAATAGCTGCCATCAAGAAATCAACTGATAACAAATGTTGATGAGGCTATAGGGAAAAAGGAACACGGCTCCACACTTAGTGGGAGTGTAGACTGGTGCAACCACTTTGGAAATCAGTATGGAGAATTCTCAGAAGACTTACACTGGAAACTCCATTCAACCCAGCTATTCCCCTCTTGTGTAATTTCCCAGAAACCTGAAAATGTCATATAACAGTGATATATGTGCAACCATGTTCATAGCAGCCCAATTTGTAATAGCTAAATCTTGGAAACAACCAAGATGCTCATCAACTGCAGAGGGTATGAAAAAGTTGTAGTATTTTTATACAATGGAGTATGACTCAGCTATGAAGAAAGATGATCTTGAGGGCCTTCATAGGTAAATGGAGACAACTTGAATCTATCCTCATTACTGAAATAAATAAGAATCATATTTGTAAATATCACATTTTGTCTCTAGGGTAAAAAGTAATAAGAAATGTGGGACTAATAAAACCCAAGCTGCATAATTGCTACTGTAAAAACATGAAGAAAAGAGGGTTTTTTTAAAGGGTATAATTCCATACATGTTTAAGTGTGTAAGATGAATGACCATATTTCTGTTTTTGTTGGATTGTAGAGCAGAACTGTTAACAGTCTCATTGTTTGAATGTGTACATTGTATGTTTTAATTTTGTAACTTACACAACTTTTTCCTAGATGACAATATGTAAGTTATCACATAATAATTTCTTATTATTTTTGTTCTTCTCTTTTTTCCCTTGGAATTTTGTATTGTTGCTGCACTTTTTTCTATTTTATTTGTTTCATTTTGTTTGCTTTTTAAATAAAAATTTAAAAAAAAATAAAGTCTATTCTTCTTTATATTACATTTTTAGTAATGTTTTGAGAATTCTAACATTCTGATTTATTATATTTTAGATTTGACCAGATTGTGTTTCTCTTCCTGGATGCTTAAGGGTCCATCTCTTTGTCTTTATGATCAAAATTTAATGATATATGTCTTGGTGTACTTTTCAACCATTGTCACTTATACACTTCAAGCAACTTTAATGTGGCAACTCATATTCTTATGGTCTGTTAAATGTTCTCTATTTATTTTTTATTGTCTTCCTTCTATTTTCTTCATGTATGTGATATTGCTTGCCTGCCTTATTCTCTTCCTTTTAAAGGTTTACTTCAACTTGAATTACTATTATTTCATGTACTCTTGGTCTTTCTTTTATCTCTTTGTCTCATCTGCTGTATATTGTTCCTTTTTTGCTTCTCAAAGTAAAGAATTTCTTTTGTCTTCTCAGGATATGATTGATTTTGTTCAATGTTTTTTGTTTTGTGTTTTACTCATATCAGAAATTTTTGCAATGACCTATTCATTCATAATGTGTATTAGAGCTAAAAGGAAGTTGTAAAATCTTGCTTAGAATTGTTATTTACACTATTGAGACTTTTTGATTGCTGTCCTTCACTGTAGGATGATCTTTAATCTGTGGTTTCATTGAAGAACTATCAATAGCCAGTTACGTTAGGTTTACATCAGTCAATGTTAGTAAGATAATGCTCTAATATTTGCATTAAAATAATAATACACACCTTTTAACAGTGCATGTATTGTCTTAACTCCTAAAATAACATTGATAGCAACTCATGATAAAACAAGATAGACTTATTTTTTCTCTTTCTAAGCTACATATATTTGCTTGGGTTTTTTGAAAATATTCACATATACACTATTAAATATTACTGTCATTAAAGTTAATAACTCTGGCTAGATTATTAAAGTTATTTGCCTAACATTGTCTCCCAATTTCTTATGGTTTTTTAAAAGTTCTTTATTTGTAACTTTCTTGTATGTTTGCAGGAATGTGCAAAAATCTTACAGAGAATCTTATGCTACCTAGATTCAATTCAAATAGTTATATATTACCTTGTAGGATTTTTATGTTCTATTATAATAATTGTGCAGTTATGCTTGTAATACTATATTTAGGATGCAGTGTAACACCTTAACCAATATTTTAAGAGTAGGAAAAGATAAATCTGTGTATCAGCGTATGTCAGGTATATTATAGACACCTTTTTGATGGAAAGCATGTCTGAATTTCAGAGATCTTGAAGCATTAGCATATTCATTTCAGATTTTAGCATTCTACACTACTGTCATATGCTGTCATAAATTGATCCTTAGTGAAATCATGCAATTTTTAATAAAGAGAACTAAGATCTAACTTTTAAGATCCAGAAAGAGATTAAAACATAAGATTTTTGAAGATGAGGAAGTTGATCAGCAGAAGGGGGAAATAAGAGAAGATTAATGGAATTAAAAGTGATCAAGATATACCACATGCATATACCAGATTCACAAAATGAAACCCATCAATCTACATTACTAACATGCACTAACGAAAAAAATATGAAATAGATTAGACTTGTGGGGAAGGTATGTTGGTTTAAAACCCAGTAGTGTGTCAGAGTATTTCCAGGTCCTGGAATTGTGACACCTGGAAAATAACTATTTACTGAAAATGAAAGGAAAAAAAATGATACAAGACAGAAATTAAGAAAGTGCTGAGAGGAAATCTAGAAATCAAACAAAAAAGTGGACAAACTAAAGAAAAATGAGAGTAAATGAGGAAGCAGTCTAGAATATTAACTCTAGCTCCCAGAGAGCCCATGTGTCTGCAAACAACAGGTCAGTTCCGAGAGTGTAGGCTTCCCTGGGAAGATAGAATGAAACTTGCCATAAACACTCACCCCAACAAAACTGTAAACTTCAAAAACTGTCTAATGTTTTACTTTGAAGGAAACTCCTCTCATACAGAATGCTAGACTTGAAGAAGTAAACCAGTGCAGTGCCTTCATATTTGCCAGTGTTTAATCAGGTAACATTTTGAGAAGGTGTTAAGTATTTAAGACTGAGAAATTTCAGGAATCAGAAGACAAAGAACTATACCTCCATGTTTCTAGGATCTTGTTACCACAGCAGCTGGGTGGGTGAAAGTCACAGAAAACAACAGAAAAGAGGATACAAGCTAGAAACATATTCCCCAAGAAGTTTATGCTTTAGCCTTAAAGGACAAAGAGGTCCCACCCACTATGGTTAGAAGCAAGACACTTCAACTGTGGTCTTTGGGTAGGGTTGGTATTAAGTTCATCTGACACTCTCCAGGCCCCTGGCCCTGCTGTCCACATCCAGCACAGAGCTCAGTTGTTTATTTGGTTACCACATCTGCTAAATTGATCAGGGTTATATGTTGCCTTAAGTAGGATGTATGAACAGAGGGACCTCTTGGGGTTTGGGGAGTGGAGTAGAGACCAAAAAATTCAGACCATAATGAAATGCAATAAAAACCTTTTACATGAGGTAGGAAGGAATGATAACTGGCAGTGGCTAAAGTGAGTATAGTCCTAGGGAAGACAATATTGACCTATCGTGCCCAGCAGGAAAGTCAGAACAGAAGTCTAGATTTTCACACAAAAGAGTAAGAAAACAACAAATTTTGTCAATTGCATATGAACAAATTAATTAGCCTATGTTATTTAGAAAAGTATCTAGAGAAGTTGTACTTTTTCTTGAATTGTAACTTTCTTATATATTGGCAGGAAGTTGCAATTTTTGGTTATAGCCTTCATAATCTGTTAACTGTTTTTTTTTTCTTTAAAAGCGATACTGGTTTTTATAAGGTGTATAAATTGGCAAATATTAGGTTTGTATGACCTTACATCCATGCAGTTTTCATTACTCAATGTATACAGCTGTAATGTAGTTTAATTATTTTATCTACCAATATCCATTGGCAGTCTTTTCTGCATTTACCAAATGAAAACATGATGTAGGAGAATGACCCTGATTCAATGCATCTTGGGGGTTAGACATCATACATTTATTACATTTTATATACAGGCTGCATGTGCAAAATATTTAGCATATTATATAGTATGGGGTGGACTTTAATAAATACTGACTTTGTTCCTTTATCTGTATATTTAGCAGATGCTTCTACTAGATATGTGACTGTTAAACAGCAGTTCATAATAATTTCAATGCTGTGTGCATGGATGATGTGGTACAGATAATGGTACACTGAAGGGATACCTCTAAATATCATATTATAATAATCCCATAAGAAAATATTATTGCATAAAGTTATATTTTGGAAATAGAATTACATATGTGGCCTTCATAAAAACTTATAATATTGAATATATATATATATATAAAATATATATATATTTAATATATATATATATCATACCACTTAAAACTTGGAAGATGTACATAAAGGAAACCATATGTGTATGAATCTATGAAGTAATATATTGTAGTGATTAATGATAACTTATAATTCATAGGTTTTTGAATATTAGATCACAGATCATGTCTACCACTTTTTGAAACTTCCTTTTTGAACCAATGAGTATCATGTGACAAGATACATTAGTTAATTTCATTATAAAATAAATAATATATAAATTAATGAATTAATATTAATAAATATTCAATCAGATGACTGAAAATATTTACCTTTTAAAAATCAACTGCTGGGGTTGGAGAAAGATGGCAGACCTATAGGTAGCAGGATATGGAGACTCTCTGAGAGAGACAGCTCAAATGCCAGAATAGAACACCTTGGAGAGACCCAAACAGAGGAGATGCATTCTCTCAACTGAGGAAGAAACTGAAGTGAAAGAAAGTACTCGAATATGAGATTCTTGGGGCTACCATTAGAGAAGCTAAGATTGGTGAGTATGGCACTCTCACCAAGCCACCTGAATTTGTGCCCAAGATCGACTTGAGCAACTGAACCTGCACTGATGAGATTGGCTTGAGCAGCCCCGAGCATGGAGCTGAGCATCCCTGCACATGACTTGCCCAGAACTGGCCCTGCATGCGACCCACCCAGAGGCACCATGAATTCATGCCACAGCCATGCTGAGGTCAGAGGTCGAGAAGCCCAGCAGTTCTCAGGGACTGGCATCAACACGTGGTTAGTGATGGAAATAAGACCCTCCAGTGGGTAAAGGACAACCAACTGGATGACATACTTCAGTTGGGCAGGACAGTCTAGTTCTGTAAGGAAGTGACTTCAGTTGGTTTCTCACCTCACAAGCAGATTGGTGGGATCTGCTTGGACTGGTTGAGACCCAGTGGGTCATCACAAATCAATTAATTCCCTGAGCATGGCACAAACAGATGCAGTGAAGGCCCATTAACGTTGACTGTCCTGGAGGGGAGGAGCAAGCACATACTGCCCTTGCTTTCATTTCACTCTCTGATAGTGGACTAGAGAGGGCAGAAGTCCCTAGCCTGCATGCTCCAGAATAACCCTAACCAACAACAAAAGGGGCTGGAAATTACATTATACACTTGTATGGAAGGAACCAAAAACATGATGAGAGAGAGAAATAAGAAAAACCCCCAGCCCCCAACCCTGAAAATATTGATCCAGGAGAGGTAAATATAAAAGAGATTGAGGGCAGCAAACATGCAACATCAAATACAGTGTCAGCGGAGATAAAGAGATATCTTCAGGACCTCATATACGAGATCAAAACTGAAATATTAATTGAAGTTAAAATAGGGATAAGTAGATTAATAAAAGAAAGGCTGGGCATCTCTCCAGTAGACTCAGACAGAAGAATGGAGGAACACAAAAGGAGAGAAACATTCAATGAAGAATATAAAGCAAACCTAGAATTCATGAAGCAGATTCAAAGAGATTACCAGGAAACTAAAGAATCCATAGAAAGTTGGCAAAAATGCTTGAAAGAAACTAAAGATAGACTATCAAAAATTGAACATAGGCTTGCAATGTGCAATCATGAAAGGGAAGATCTCTTAAAAAATAACAAGGGAGCAGGCAGTAACAATACAAAGACTAGAGGATGAGAAGGGGATCTATAACTTAAGAATAATCCATGTGAATGAGGAAGCAGGAGTCAAAACAGAAGAATTACAAAGGCTATTCACAGAAATTATTAAGGAAAACTTTCCAAACATAGAAAAAGTAAATGATATGCAGATGTATGAAGTACACAGAACTCCAGTCATCTACAACCAAATCAGAGCTATACCCAGACACATAATAATCAAGATTCCAGAAATTCAATATAAGAACAGAATATTAAAAGCCATCAGAGAAAAGAAACAGATCACCTATAAAGGAAAATCCATCAAAATCATGGCAGATTTCTAGACACAGACCATCAAGTCAAGAAGAGCTTGGAGTAAAATAACTCAAGCCCTGAAGGAATATAACCTCCAGCCCAGATTGATGTATCCTGCAAAACTCTCTCTAGAAATTAATAGAGAAGCAAGATGCTTCTATGACAAAGAGGAACTGGGAGAATTTGTTACCACCAATCAAACCTTACAAAAAATACTGAAGGACATTTTAGAGAGAGAGAAAAAAAATACGAGCATTTCAGGAACAGTGGGAGAGAGGCCTCAGTGAATGGGGAAGACAGTGGAGTGGAACAGAAAAATAGAAAACCAATTGCAGAAAAATACAATAACAGAAATAAGGCAGAGAAGATTGGCTATAATCTCTAGTATAGAGGGCCTCAAAATACTAACAGAGAGAAACACAGGCAGAGTAGATCAAGAGTTAGGGTCCATTGTGATGCACTTTATAGGGAGGCAGTGGGACCCAAAAAAGCAGTGCACCCCATGGGAGTGAAAGGGGAGGAACTGTCTAAAAAACAAGGCAGAGGATATTTTTAATGGGGTAACAAGATTAAAAATCTACATTATTCTCAGCATTCTGCTTTCATGGATTACAAGCTGTTCCAGTTTGTCTACTTACACTAGAGTTGAGGATGTGGTCAGGTATCCCAAAAAGAAGAGGACATATTATGGTAATCATCCCTAATTTCCTATCAACTTAATCTGAAGCCCTGTATAACTTATGCTGTCTTATTATGACTGATCTTATTTGAATCTGGTTTGTTAGAGTGCTATTTTGTATTGACTGATTTTATTCAAATCTGTTATGATTGATAGCATCAAGTCTCAGAGTGTAAACAACTACACTGAAGATGACAAGATTCATTAAGATACCCACTCTGGTTTGATTATTACCTGCTTTTAAAGTCTTATAATATCTCCAATGCTTCATTTTTATTAATGTTGTTACACACTGCTGAGACATCATGGTAACCATTGTATTGTGGTTTTATATTACTGTTTGCTTCATGCTTTTCTAGGAGTTGTTTTGTTTTGTCTTGCTTTGTTTTGTTTTTCCCTCTAATACAGAAAGGATAGGTATACATGTAGAGACTCATGCATGTGTAGAGCTTATAAACAGTTTAAAAGAACCAACTATATAATGCATGTTGAAATGAACAACTACTTTGAAGAAAAAGAGACACTACCGTACCCAGTGCTGATTCCACAGCATCATGATGTGAAATCCAGCAATACTATCATTCTTTGTTCAAAGTGATTTTAGCTTGTTTTGTTTTGTTTAAGTTCAACACACATGAAGGTATGGATAGCTGTTTTGAAGAGAATGAGAGACACTATGATAGCCATTCTTGGCTTCCCTATTTTCTGGTCTTGAAGACCTGAAATGCCTTCCTCATCCTGTTCAGATCAGTTCCATACTATGTTGTTTCATGTGAATTCCCTGTATTTGACAATATGGACAACTATTTAGAGGAATACAAGAGTCAATATGATAGAGAGTGAATATCTCCAATTGTCTAACTTTGAAATGTATGTCTCTTACATTGCTTTCTTGTGATCCACTTTGTTCTGTTTTGTTGTGTTTAATTTTATCCTTTTGATATAATCACATGTATGTTTGAGTGTGTAAGATGGATGACCATATTGCTGTTTTTGTCAGATCATGGAGCAGAACTGTTAACAGTGTCACTGTATTAATATCTACTTTGCATGTTTTAATTTTGCAATTTGAACAACTATTTCCAAGATGTCAGTATGTAGTTTGTCAAGTAGTGATTTCTTAGTGGGTTTTTTTGTTCTTTTCCTTTTTTCCTTGGAAGTCTGTGTTGTTGCTACCCTTTAGTCTGTTTTGTTTTGTTTGGAATTTTTTCTCTTTAAATAAAATTAAAAAAAAAAAGAATGTAAAGGAATGACACCACTTTGGAAACTTGTTGGTTAATAAGTGCTAAATTACATCTATTCATATCCTGTGACCTAACAGCTCCATATTAGTCATATATCCAAAAAAGACTCCATACCTCTATGAAAAATAAAGAAATGTGCAAGAATGTTCACATAAGTTTCATTCATAGTAACCAAAAGCTGGAAATAATCTGGCATCCGTTAGTAACAAAATGAGTGCATAACTTCTAGTATTTTCATACTCTGGAATGCTGCATAGAAAAACATCTGGAGCTTTTGGAATTCTGCACTATTGCTTTCCTTTTTTTCTGTTTTGCTTTTTTTTCTCTTTAAATACATTTTTTTAAAAAAAGAAAAAAATCAACTGCTCAAATCACTATTTCTCAAATTATTTTTCTTCCCCTAGATCATACTAATCTGCATTCAATTAAAAACTTTTGCTTTATGCAAAGTGTAATGTATCTTTGAAAAGGAGAATATTAACACAATAAATAGAAAAAATTAAAATTCATGACTCTAATTAAAATTGCTCTGCAGACATACTGAAATAAGACAGATTTCTCACTATATCTGTTCACCAGTTATTCTTTTTTTCCTTAGCATTTCCTGTATTGTCCAACTACTACTCAGATTCATTTATGTAAAAATGAAACTAAATTGCAATTCACTCCAGAGATGCTTAATTGTCTGATATTTGCTAAGTTTTTCCATTGCAAATTATTTGCTTGTAAGAGATAAGGCAAAAATACAGTATTTTTTTTTATTGTAAGCTAGACTTTGTGCACATAATAGTGAGTAATTTGCCATCAAGACACTTTATAACTACAGTGTTCAGAAGAGATCTTTTCTTTGGTGAATATGAACAAATATAAACAAATGTATTAGTGTTTATTTACAAAGAGAACTGAGCCTAAACCTGAACATAATTGTGTACTCCATGTAGGTCTAAATAGAATTTTCACCTTGTGATTCAACATTGGAAAAAAGAGTCATCATAAGAATTTATAGGAAAATTTAATTAGAATATATGTGTAATTTTATTTAGTTTTTAGAATGCATAGGCAAGAGTAGAAATGTTGCTCTTAATTAGCTTGCAGTCCAGAAAAAGAGACAAACATATGCACAACAAATATAAAGTTCACATTTAATTAAGATCATACATACTGTCGTAAATCCAGATAAAGTATAACAGAACCAAAATAACAAAGCAATTAAAATGAAGGATAAGAATATTTCAAGGAGGATATAAGTTCAAGTTGTTAAATGATAAGACTTTGACAATCAGCGATAGAGCAGAGGTCATTTCAAAGATAAGGAATGGCTAGAGAGGAAAGAAGAAAAAAATGACCCACCGACACAAATGCAAAATAAAATGCATGGATTAGAGGAGAAGTGGTCATTGTCAAGGCTGAAGAGATAGGTTGAGAGATATGAAGCAGAATTTGAATGTTGTTTTGACAAATTTAAATATTACTTGAAAGACCATGAAAAGTATTAGGGGAAGTCTGTGTTGTGGTTAATTTTAAAATTTAGGGAAAAATACTCTGGTGAGAATTAAATGTTTTAGAAATAGTTGACATGTAAGGCAACAAAAATTACTATAATAGATTCAGGTTGGAAACAGGTGCAGAATTAGGGTAAAAAGAATTTAAATAGAAAAATGAGATATGAAATGTATAGTGCCATGGAAATTGAAAGGTAGACAATGGAGCATAGAGGTTGGTAACACAGAAAACACAAGGGAAAGAAGTAAACTGGTTTTGAAACTAGTGTGGATGAATTGAAAGGCATAGAAATTAATTAATTTGTGACAAGTCATTGGGAACACCTTATTATTGAATTCCAATCCATATATTTACAAGACAAGAATCCAAATCAAAGTTTGCTGAATAAGTGACATTCACTCCACTGATTTAAATGTTAGTTACTAACATACAGCATTATAAAAATTGTTTGAGAAATATATTCCATATAAAATTAACATTTGGATCATACACAAATAATTGTAGTGCAAGTCATCCTTTGCTCTTTATGATCAGGAACTCAGAGTATTGGCTTTTAATTGTGCATAGTCTCAAGTGTTTTTATTTTTTGTTGTTTTGTTTCATACTGTCTTTTTGAATAATTGTATGTAAAATCAGAATATTGTTTTTAGAAACTCAAAACTTCATTTTTCTAAGCAACAAGAAGTGAGAAACATTTAGAGAAATATATATATATATATATATATATATATATATATATATATATATAGCTACTATTAAAAGAAAGTATTAGAGGACATGTGGGGGCTACCAGGCAAATCCAAAAGTAGGGCCTTTCAGATAGAGGTTATAGCATGTGGAAACCTATTAGATGTTTGTAATTATGTTACAATCACACTAATAGCTGCCAGGACATTTCTTTGGCTCATTCCCTGGCCATTAAATTCTGTAATTAGAATTCACTGTTATAAACTGTGTTGTCTCAACTAAAGTAAACTGCAACAGAACCACTGACAGTTAAAGTGAATTTTAATTCTAACTGGAATAAAAATGTGCTTTTCTTGAGAAACTAAATGTATGCATGATTTGAAGGCAAAATGAAAAGGAAAATGTGCATAACTCATTATTTACAGTACTGTAGCCACTGTTTTATGGAAATTGACATTGGAAAGGTTGACATTTCTCTTGCATACAAAAGTGTTTTCCAGTAAACAGTGACCAGTGAAATTCTTGTTTCTAATACATTCCTCCTCAATCAGAGAAACTGAATGATTGGATCAGTCAGGTAATTTAAACTTTCTTTTGAGATTACAAAAATGACAAAATCTCAGTGTCTCATGAAAAAGCAGTTGTTCATTAGCAGATACGTATGTTAAATAGTTTTACCACAGTCAGCAATTCAGAGCTTCAGCTTCCTATTTATTGGTTCTCTCATGGCAAAATCTTCATTACGTTATTGAACTAGAAGATAATCAATTTACTGTGTGGTCATGAATACAAACACACACATACACACACGCACACACACACATGCACACACATGCACAGAGAGAGAGAGAGAGAGAGAGAGAGAGAGAGAGAGAATATGTATGAATTTCTACCAGAACTCAGTATATGCCACACCTTACATGGAAAAGGACTAGGAAAGATAGTCCTTCTGTGTGTACAGGAGCACAAGGAAATGGCATAAAAATTCAATTCCTGGCACATCAGAATAAAACGCACATTTGTGAAATTAGTAATTTCCACAAGGTAAAGCATTAGTATTCCTAATGAAAGAGTGTTATAGTTAAATACTTCCAGCAGAGGATGAATATATGTAATATATAAAAAATTCAAAAAGCTTAACACCAAAAAATCAAACAACTCAATTAATAGTTGAAAAAAATCTAAACAAATGCTTCTCAAAAGAAGTAAAAATGAGAAGCACATATTTTAAATTGTTCAACATCTTTAGCCATTGGGAAAATGTAAATTAAAACTAAAGTGAGATCCCAACTCACCCTTCAGTTTAGCTATAATTAAGAATACAAAAACAGTAAGTGGTGGTGAGGATGCAAGGTAAAACAAAATTTTCTATACTGTTAGATGTGATGTAAATTAACACTGTATCTGTGTAATAAATATGAAGGGTCCTCAAACCCTCAAATGAGGAATACCATTTGACAAAGCTACACCACTCCTTCCTATATTCCCAAAGGGATTAAAGTGAGTATGCCATGGTGACAACTGCAAACCCCTGATTATTGCAGAACAGTACTTTAACAATAGCTAAGATATGAAACCACTTTAGATGATAATCATTAGGAGAATGTACAAAGAAAATATGGTGTAAATGCACACAGGAATATTATTCATTCATAAAAACAATGAACTTTTGTCATTATTAGAAATGCGAAGGGGTCTGGCGATTATAATGCGGAGCAAAGTAAGACAAGCTTGAAAGACATATGTCATGTGTTCTCCTTCATATGTTTAATCTAAAAAAGATGAAAAGAAAGTAAAATCCACTTGATATTTAGTTAAGAAGAAGCTAAAGTTATTTGCAGGGGATGACACTGTGAGAAATGGGGGCATGACTACGATTAAAACATTATACACTTTGAAATGTACCAAAAAAATGTGAAACCAAGGGTGTTGTTGGGGCAACAGTGATGATGATTAATGGAAATTATGTGCATGTACAAATCTAAAGAACTGAAACTCTATAATATTTATAGCCATTATGTATTAATATAAAATAGGGGAATTTTTTTATTTAAAGAGAGAAAAAAAACAAACAAAACAGAAAGAGGGTAGCAACAATACACAATTCCAAAGGGGAAAGAGAAAAAAAAAGAACCACCACAACAACAACAAAAAAAAACACGAAAAATCACTAAGAAATCGCCACTTGATAAGTTACATACTGACATCATTGGAAATAGTTGTTCAAGTTACAAAATTAAAGCACACAAAGTAGAAATTCTAACAGTTAGACTGTTAACAATTCTGCTCAACATTCTAACAAAAACAGTAATATGGTCATCTATCTTACACACTTAAACACACATGAAGTTATATCCTTTAGAGAACTTACTTTTCATCTCTTTTTTGCAGTAGCAGCTACACATTTGGGTTTTATTACTCCTACAGTTCTTATTACTTTTTATACTAGAGACACAATGTGATATTTATAAATATTCTTATTTGTTCCATTAATGAGGATAGTTTCAAGTTGTCTCCATTTTCCTATGAAGGCCTCAATTCATCCTTTATTATAGCTGAGTAATATTCCATTGTGTAATAATACCACATCTTCTTCATTCACCCTGTAGCTGATGGGAATCTTGGTTGTTTCTAAGATTTAGCTATTACAAATTGTGCTGCTATGAACATGGGTGCACATATATCACTGTGATATGAACTTTTCAGGTTTTCTGGGAAAATGTCCAGGAGGGGAATAGTTGGGTTGAATGGAGCTTCCAGTCCTAGTCTTCTGAGAAATCTCCATACTGATTTCCAAAGTGATTGCACCAGTCTGTAGCACTACCAAAAGTGGAGCAGTGCTCCGTTTTCCCTGCAGCCTCACCAACATGTGTTATCAGTTGATTTCTTCATGGCAGCTATTTTTTTGGATGTGAGATGATATCTCAAAGTGGTTTTAATTTGCATTTCTTGAATAACCAGTGATGGTGAACATTTTTTCATGTATTTGTTTGTGGTTTGAATATCTTCATCCGAGAACTGTGTGTTCATCTCAGATGCCCATTTTTGGAGAGGGTCTTTGTATTTGGGGCTTGTTGTTTTTCAATTCTTTATATGTTCTTGATATAAGTCCTTTGTCTGAGGGGTTGCTGGTTAAAATTCTTTACCATTCTGTGGGTTTTCTTTTCACTCTCTTGGTTATTTCTTTTGAAGTGCAGAAACTGTTCAATAATATGAGATCCCAGTTGTTGATTCTCTGAAGTGTTTCCTGTGCAGTTTGTATTTTGTTCATGAATTCTCTGCCTACCTCTGTGTCTCCAAGATTTCAATCAACCTTATCTTCTGGTAGATTTAGTGTTTCTATATTAATGTTTAGGTCTTTGTTTCATTTAGATTTTAGTTTTGTGCATGGTGATATGCATGCATATAGTTTCAGTCTTCTGCATGTGGAGAGCCAATTTTTCCAACACCAGTTATTAAAGAGGCTATCCTTCCTCCAGTGAACATGTTTAGCCCCTTTGTGAAATATCAGGTTGCTGAGTGTCTTTGCACCTATACTTGCATCTTCTAATCTGCTCCATTGATCCTCAGGTCTATTTCTTTGCTAGTACTATGTTGATTTTATCACTGTGGCTTTGTAGTACAGTTTCAAGTCAGGAATTGAGATGCCTCCTGCCTTACCTTTATTGCCCAGAATTGCCTTTACCATTCTAGGTTTCTTCTGTTTCCAAATGAATTTTAGGAGTGTTTTCTCTAGATCTGTGTGATATGTCATTGGTATTTTGATTGGGATTGTGTTAAATATGTATGACAGTTAGAGGAGTATGGTCATTTTCACAATGTTGGTTCTTCCTAGCCAACAGCATGGAACATCTTTCCATTTTCTATTATCATCTTCAATCTCCTTTTTTGGTGTAGTATAATTTTAAGTATATACATGTTTAACATTTTTAGTTAGGTTGATTCCTATCTGTTTCATTTTTTTAGATGTTATTGTGAAGGGCAATATTTCCATAAATTCCCTCTCAGTGAGTTTCTTGTTTGTGTACAGGAATGCATTTTGTTTTGAGTGTTGACTTTGTATCCAGCTACACTGCTGAAATTGTTTATTACCTCTAGTAGTCTTTTAGTGGAGTATTTGGGTCTTCTTTATAGAGTATCATGTCATCTACAAATAGGGATAATTTAACTTCTTCCTTTCCTATCTTTATTCCTTTCATTTTTCTCTCTTGTCTAATTGCCCTGGCTAGTGTTTCCAGAACACTATTGAAAAGGAGTGGTGATAGTTGACATCTTAGTCTCATTCCTGATTTTAAAGTGAAAGCTTTCAGTTTTTGTCAATTTAGTATAATATTGCTTGTTTGTTTTTCATAATTGACCTTTATAAGTTTGAGGTAGACACCGTGTATTCCGAGTTTCTGAAGGGTTTTTATCATGAACATGTGTTGTACTTTAACAAAAGCTTTTTCTGCATCTGTTGAGATGACCATGTGTTTTTTGTTTTTGGCTCTGTAATTTGGTGTATTCCATTTATTGATTTGCATATGTTAAACTATCCCTGCATTCCTGAAATCAACCCCAGTTGGTCATGATATATAATCTTGATTTGCTGCATTCTATTTTAGCATTATATTTGCTAGCATTTCATTGAGAATCTTTGCATCGATGTTCTTTAGTGAGATTGGTCTATAGTTCTCATTTTTGGTTGTGTCTTTGGTTTTTTATCAGTGAAATACTTGCCTCCAGGAATGAATTCAGGAAGATTGCTTTCTTTTCAATTTCATTGAAGAGTTTAAGGAGTATTGATATCAAGTCTTCTCTAAATTTCCTGTAGAATTCAAGCTGTGAATCCATCAGGACCTGGGCTTTTATTTGTTCATAAGTTTTATTATTACCTTCTCAATTTCAATAGCTGATATTGGGTTATTCAAAATTGCTATATCTTCTTGGTTGAGCTTTGTTAGTTCATATGTTTCTAGAAATCTGTGCATTTCCTCTGTGTTTTTCTCTCTATGTGAGTAGAGATTTTCAAAATAGGTGTTCATGATCTTTTGAATTTCTATGGGATCTGTAGTAATTTCCTGCTTTTTGGTCCTTATTGCATGAATTTGAGTTTTTTCTTTCTTTTTCTTTATAAGGTTAGCGAGAAGTTTGTCAATATTGTCTATTCTCTCAAAAATCCAGCTTTTTGATTCATTAATTCTTTGTATTTTTTTAGTTTCAATTGAATTGATTTATGTTCTAATCTTTACTATTTCCTCTCTTCTATGAGCTTTAGATTTAACTTGTTCTTTTTTCTGGAAGCTTGAGTTGAAGCATTAGATTGTTTATTTTTGCTCATTCAGTTTTTTTGATGTGACTATTTATTGCTATATATTTCCCTCTTAAAACTGCTTTCATTTCATCCCACAGATTACAATAGGTTGTTTCCACATTTTCATTGAATTGTAGGTATTGCTTTATTTCTTTTTAAACTTCATCTTTAGCCCACTAGTTGTTAAAAGGCTGTTATTTAATTTCCATGTATCTATGCAAGTTTTGCAATTTCTTTTGCCATTAATTTCCAATTTGAGTGCACTATGGTCAGATGGTATGCATGGAAAAATCTCAATATCTTTGCATTTACTTAAGAATATTTTATGGTATAATATATGGTCTATTTTGGAGAATGTCCTGTGGGCAGCTGAGAAGAAGGTTTATTCTGATGGTTTTTTGGTGGAATACTCTGTAAATATCTACTAAGTACAATTGCTCACAGGTATGATTCAGTTCTATTATTTCCTTGCTGCTTTTTTGTCTAGTCGATCTATCTCTTTGTGGCAATGCACTGTTAATGTCCCCTGTAATAATTATGTACTTGTGTATTTCGTTTTTCATGTCCTTTACTACCTGTCTTGTATAGTGGGTGCTCCTGTGCTTGGTGCATATATATTTATATTTGTTAGTTCATCATCTTGAATTTTTCCACTTATGAGTATATAGTGACCCTCTTTGTCTCTTTTATTAATTTTAGGTTTGAAGTTCACATTGTCTGCAAATAGAATAGTTACCCCTGCTTTTTTCTGAGCTCCTGTTGCTTGGAATAATGTTTTCCATCCTTTGACTCTTAATCTATGAGTTTCTTTTTGAGTCAGATGTGTTTCCTGTATACAAAATATTGTGGGATCCTGTTTCTTGATCCATTCTGCTAGCCTGTTTCTTTTGATATGTGAATTGAGCCCATTTACAATTATAGATATCACTGATATGTATTGGCTTGACTTTGCCATGTTGTGTTACTGTTGTTAGTTTCCTGCCTTTCTCCTTTGTTTACTTTCTTGTCCAGCCTGGTGATTTCTTTCTGTTGTTGTTCTGGTGATATTTGTCATTTTTATCTCTAGGAATTTCTCAAGCACTCTTTCTAAGGTTGGTTTGGTGGATATGAATTGCTTTAGTTGTTCTTTGTCATGGAAGTATCTTATTTCTCCATTAAATTTGAAAGACAGTTTTGCTGGGTATTTCAGTCTGGGTTGAAAATTGTTTTCTTTTATAGCTTGATATACTTCACTCCATTCTTGTCTTAACCTGAAGGTTTTTGCTGAGAAGTCCACTGTGATTCTAAAAGTCTTTCCTTTATAGGTGAGTTGTATCTTTTCTCTAACAGCTTTTAGTATTCTGTTTTTATGCTGTATGTCTGAGATCTTAATTATTATATGTCTGTGTGTAGGTTTATGTTGATTATGACTGTAAGGCATTGTATATGCCTCAGTTATTTACATATCTGATTTTCCCCCATGTTTGGGCAATTTTCTGCCATTATTTATGTAAACAGCTTGGATATAACCTTTGCATTTTGTCCTGCCTCCTCACTAATGACTATTACTCTAACAGTGTTTCTCCTGACATCATCATGTTGCTGTTGGATTGTCATTTCATGCTGCTTTGTTGTTTTTATAAGTTCTACCCTTTCAGGATGACTATCTGCAATCCTGTCCTCAATGTCCTAAATTCTATCCTCAGCTTCATTTAAATGGCTTTGCAGGCTTTCAATGCAAATTTTTGTTTCTTGCATATCTCTTTCAATTTGTTTCATAGATTTTGCTTTTTTTCTGCATTGTTCATTCAAAGTTTCAATAAATTTCCCATGCTCCTGTAGTTTCTTATCTATTTCTTCTCTAGCTACATTGAGCAACTCATTTACTAAGTTTATTACTTTTGTCATTAAATAAGACATTATTTGTAATTTAAGTTCCTCTATAGCCTCATGGATTTGTTTCTTTACTTCATTTCCTATCTTTTCAGAGATTTCTGGTGTATGAATTTTAGGGACTTCTATTTCATTATCACCTGCACTTGCCCCTGATTGACTAGATGTTAGGGATTGCATTTTTCCTTTTTGTTTAGTCACTTTCAGCTTTTGGTTGAATTTCTGGTCTTTCTATTCCAACAGGCACAAGTTTCTGTAGTGTGTGTTTCAGAGTTCTACTGTGTGGTTGATGGTTATCAAATTGTTGGGTACCACTATGAATAAGAGACCGAGTCTCCTGAATTCCTGCTACTATGCCTTTTGGGTGAGTCCTATATTCTTTCTGGGCTAACTCGCCCAGAAGTATTGATGTAGTATAACTCTTAGTTTCTGCTGTTGTTATATCTTCAGGTTGCTGCAAGTCACCAGGTCTCCCTGGTGATTGTGTTTTTGTCAGCTGAGGCCCTACTATGTCACTGGGGTTCTCATGAGTTCTTTTAATTTCCTCTAAGTTGGGGCAGGGTGATATTAGTGCTTTTTCAACCTGTCTGAAAATCTCTGTGTGGGGCAAAGGATTACCCACTCTCTTGCCAGGTTAGCCAAGGTCTTACACTTGGAGGTAGTTTCACTCCTGCCCCTGTTTACCTACTGCAGACCTCTATTTTATGGGGAAACTCACCACATTTACTGAAGCCTGATGAGGTCTTGTGTTTGGCTGAGGGTTTCCTGAGCCTCTCAACAAGCTAGTATGGTAGTCCACTGTAGGTCATGTTCTCGGTGGAAGGGCTGGTCCAGTAGATGTGGTCCCAGGCTGCACAGACTGTGGCAGGCTTCCTAGACCTTCCTGGAGGAAGGAGGGGGGCCAGCAGTGGCAGCCCCAGGCACTTCAGGCCCTCTGCCACTGGTGCCTGCAATGTTCCCTTTGCACAAAGGGCAGGCCTAGCACTCCCAAGCAGCCCCGGCTCTCAGCACATCCCCGTGATGTTTCCAGTCTGGAACAGCCCAAGCTGAGCTGCAGGTCTCCATGAGGTTCCCTTTGGTCAAAGAGTGTGCCTACCAGTCCCAAACAGCCCAGACTGAGCTGCCAGTCTCAGTGATGTTCCCAGTCCCAAACAGCCCAGGCTGAGCTACGGGTCTCTGCAATGTTCCCAGTCTCGAATAGCCCAGGCTGAGCTGCCAGTCTCAGTGAGGTTCCCTGCAGGTGAAGGGCAGGCCTACCAGTCCCAAACAGCCCAGTCTGAGCTGTAGGTGTCTGCCTTTGGGAATATTTTTAACAGTCATAACATTCTTTAACTTATGTATTAATCTGCTTGTTTTTCACTTTATAATAGATGTTTGTGTTTTGCTGAGTAGTTGCCTACACAAAGAATTTCATATACATATTCAAAAATAAATAACTCAGGCAGCCTACACAGGCTACCCACTGTGTTGACCCAGGAGGGACCCAGAACTCCCTGCCCTGTTACCAAAACCCAGGAGGAGGGACCTGGCACCAGACAACCCACATCAGTCAATGCCTCTTGTTGTCCTGTCATCTCCACAAACTAGGGCAAAAAATATTACACTCAACAGAACAACCCAATTGAAAAACCAACCCACACCCAGGAGGACTTGAAGACTAAACTTTTATCTTACTACAGAAACCACATGAGAGCCATCCTTGGGAGGTAGGCCCAGAAAGCCTGAGAAAAAAACATTAGCCACCTGTGATCTTCAAGGCACAGGATCAGACCAGGAAGATCACAGAGTATTTTATTTTGGAAGGCCAGTTTTTGGTGGACCATAACCATCAGAGGGGGCAGTTGGTAATAAGTCATTGAACTAAATGAGTAGTGATATGTTTGCGCTCTGGCTCTGCTGCCTACATTTAGCAGAAATTAGTTGCCTGAAGCACTTCTAGGTCAAACTATGGGTCATGAAACTGTCTAAAATAATAGTCCTCTTTCTTCTTGTTAAAGGACCGCATATGAGTATGGTTTCTCAATATTCATTTCACATTGATGCCGTCATCAAAATAGCATAGTAGTGGCTGATAATTGGCCCTCACCTTATGTCAATATCTGGGTTTCCTGGGGGGGGTCATAAACAATAAAAAGTAGACATACTTAAATACAGAATCATGGGAAATTAAAGCAACAGAAGACATGCAAAATATTTCAATTTTCATAAGGTACTTAAGGGGGAATAAATAGAGAAGAAATCAAATACCAGATAGCAGAACATAATGAAGTGATAGAGAATAGATGAAGAAGCCAGATTAATGCAAAGAGAAAATGAACCAAGGGAGCACAGAAATATAATTTAAAATTCCCAAAGTTGATTCAGAAAAATAGGTCCAAAATTGGAAGAGCTGACCAAATTGTTTAAAAAAGAATGAAAAATTCATGAAAGATAAGAAATTCTTGAAAGGATATGAGACAGAAATACTTCATAGAGTTCATAAATTGAAGAAATAATACAGACAGTGTCTAAAACTAAGGAAGAAGTTCTGAAAGAAGACACACACACACAAACACACACACACACACACACACGCATGCATGAACATACACAAAAAGAACAAGACAATACAATCCAATAGCCACTATGTGATACTAAGAAAAAAATATGAAAGTTGACTGGAGTTACAAAAAAGGTACAAGATGAAACAAATGGAATTACTAGTATGTTTATGGAAATGACATCAGAAAATTTCACATATATGTTAAAAGAGTTCATCATTTAAGTGAAGTTTTCAAAACATCCAACAACTATGATTTAAAAAAATCTCATTGAAGTATTTTCTTATCAAAGTATCAACTATGATTTAAAAAAATCTCATTGAAGTATTTTCTTATCAAAGTATCACACAATCAATAGAAAACCAAAATTTTAAGAAGTTTTAGAGAAAAACAAAAATTCACATATAAATGCAAACTTATTAGAATTATAACAAACATTTCAACACAAATCTTAAAAGACATATGAGCTTGTACTGATTTCAAGCCCTAAGAACAAACAACTTCCAACACAGATTGAAACAGTCAGCAAAGCTTTTCTGTAAAGATAAATTGAGAAATAAGACATTCATAGGATAGACTAGCTCAAGAAATATATGAATAATTAACCAGCACTCTAGAAAATATCCGAGAATATCCTAGACAGAAACAAAGACAGCAGTAAAGCTCTAAATTTGAATAAAATGAAAACACCAAGAAAGGTCAATGAATAAGCAACAACAAAATGACAGGAATAGAAAAACAAAGGAGTCCTCAGCAGAAAAAGAGTACAATGATAACAAATAATCAACATGTCTTAGTAATATCTCTCAAAATTAATGGTTTCATGAATCCAATTAAAATACACAGACTGGAAGAATTTTTGAAATACACAATACAACATTTTGTTGAATTTAAGAAACTCATCTAATACAAAAAAGCATTTATAGACTAAAACTCAAAGGATGAAAAACAGTATTTCATACACCAGGATTCTTAAAACATAGGTAGCAATTTTAATTTCAGATAAAGCAAACTTCAAGCTAAAAGTGAATAGAAGAGTCAAACAAGTTCATTATTTACTACTTAAGAAAGTTTTGTTGTATATTACTACTTCCAAGTTAATGAAGACTAAATAAAAATAAAACAATAGAACATGAGAAAACAAGGTAACAAAATACCTCCAAAAACTCCCAACTCCATCAAAGCTGATCCATGTGACATGGATGACAAGAAACTCAAAAACAAAACAGCAGAATTATATAAAGTGATTAAAAAGGAAATAACAACAACAAAACAGATCAATAAGGTACTAAGCAAGCTGAAACATGACATAAATAAACAGATAATGTACTTAAGAAGCAAAAGGAGGAAAAGAAAATGTACTAAAGGATATGACAGCATGTATGTTTGAGTGTGTAGGATTGATAACCATATTACCAAGTTTTTGTTGGATTGTTGAACAGAACTGTTTACAGCCTCACTGTTTGTTCACTTTACATGCTTTGATTTTGTAACATGAACAACTATTTCTAAGAGACGGTATGTAAATTATCAAGTAGTGATTTCTTAATTTTTTTTGAAATTCTGTATTATTTGTACCCTTTTTTCTGCTTTGCTTTTTTTGTCTTTAAATAAAATTTTAAAAAAAGAAAGTAAACCCACAAGAAGTAATAATACAAATATTTATGTATCAAATACTGGATCACTTTTAGAAATAAGACAAATAGAGCTGACCATAAAGGATTAAATAAATACTAGCAGAGTAGCCTGGGCTGTTTGGATCAAAAGTCTGCGCAGACCTGCATCTTGGCGTGACTGTTGGGGACTGGTAGGCCAGCCCTTCATCCGCAGGGAACTGCCTGGAGACCTGCATCTGGGCCAGGTCTGTTTGGGGCCATAGCCCCATCCTTCACCCCCAGGAAGCCTCCAAGAAAGCAGCATCGTGGCCTGTCTCTTTGGGACCCAAGCCTCTTGGACATGCAGAGTGGCCTGGGCTGTTTGGATTGAAAGTCTGCACAGACCTGCATCTCTACGCGACTGTTTGGGACTGGTGGGCCCAGACTTCATCTGCAGGGAACTGCCTGGAGACTATCATCTGGGCCAGGTCTGTTTGGGCCTGTAGCCCTGCCCTTCATCCCCAGGAAGTCTCCCAGAAAGCAGCATCGCGGCCTGTCTCTTTGGGACCTGAACATCTCGGAACCGCAGAGTGGCCCGGGCTGTTTGGATTGGGAATATTGTGGAGACTGACATCTTGGCCAGGTCTGTTTGGGACCGGGAACTTTTCAGAAACCAACATTCTGGCCTGACTCTTTGAAACCTGTAGGCTCACCTTCACTTGCAGGGAACCTCCTGGAGACATGCCTGGGACAAAGCAGGTGGCCTGGCCTGCCTGAGATTCCACAGGCACAGGGGTGGCCACACCCAGCATTCGCCTTACAACTTAGGGAGCCAGAAGTCCACAGAGGGGAGTTAGGACCCTGTGAGGAAGCCAAGAGGCTGTGGGGGAGACACTGCCCCTCCAGGAACTGACGGTGTAAGAGGTAATTTGACACACATACAGAGAAAGCTTTGGAACACCGCTCAAAGTAAGGAAATATAGAAAAATGACAAAAGGAAAGACCAAAAGGCAGGCTCAAAGCCCTAGCCCTCCCCAAGCAAGCTTAGAAGCTGTGTACATAGAAGACAAAAGAAGCCATACACCTGAAATATCTGAAATGATATCAAATGAAATAAATATGCAAATAGGGAAAGCTATGGAGAAATTCAAACCAGAAATACTTGCCCAGGTAAAAGAAGAATTGATAAAAATAGTGAAAGAAATAGTGAATGCATCTGTGAAAACACAGCTAAAAAATTAGAAGAACAAAGCAAACAGATAGAATCCCTGAAAGAACAATATAAGAAACAAACAGAATGCAAAAAGCAGATTCAAAGAGATATACAGGAAATCAAAAATTCTATTGAAAGCTGTAAAAACTGCCTCAATGAAAGTGAGGATAGAATTTCAGACCTTGAAGATAAGATTGCAGCCAGTGAGCAGCAAAGACAGGATCTTTTAAAAATAACAAAGAATCAGGAAATAACAATTCAACACCTGCAAGATGATGCAAAGAATAATAAAATAAGATTGATAGGGATAAATGAAAAAGAAAGGGACAGCCCAAGTGATATCAAGAGGATATTTACAGATGCAATAGCTGAAAACTTCCCAAACATGAGAAGACAAACAGACATCTGGATAAGTGAAGCATATAG
>PVJX010017186.1:0-38852 GCA_004027295.1 Dolichotis patagonum | reverse complement strand
CCTCCCATCCATCCACCATCCATCCACCCACTCACCCACTTACCTACCCATCCAGCCTCCCATCTATCCATCCAGCCTCCCATTCATCTATTCATCCATCCATCCATCCATCCATCCATTCATCCACTTACCTACCCATCCAGCCTCCCATCCATCCATTTATCCATCCATCCATCCATCCATCCATCCATCCATCCACCCATCTTCCCATTCATCCGCTCATCCATCGACTCACCCACCTATCCATGCATCCATCCACCCACTCACTCACCTATCCATGCATCCATCGATCCACCCACCTACCCATTCATCCATCCAGCCTCCCATCCATCATCTACCCATTCATCTACCCACCCACCTATTCATTTATCTATCCGTCCACCCACCCATTCCACCTACTCATCCAACCATCCTTCATCCACCCACCTGTTCATCTGTCATCCATGCATCTACCCAGCACCAGGTCAGGATGGGCAGTTGGACAGACACAGCCAACTTCTCTCACCATTTCTGTTCTTTCCCATAACAAACCCCATTATCTCTTCAAGTTTCTGCCCCCTCTGAAGCATCTCTGCTTCTGTAGCTGTAAAGGTAACCCATTGTCTCTGTTTTGTTTCCAGCCCTTCTGCCTCTGCCTTCTCATTTGCAGCTTCCTTGGGCTGGGATAGGAAATTAAGAAGCCACACCTTGGGCTGGGGACATAGCTTGGTGGTCTGGTACCTGCTGAACATGCACAAGGCCCTGGATTTGATCCCCAGCACCATTTTAAAAAATAGAACATAGCACAATTGTTTTCTTTAATTTTCCATCTTTCTTTCTTTTTTTGTTTGAGACAGGGTCTCACTATGTAGTCTGGGTTGGTCCTGAACTCATGCCACCCAGACTGGCCTTGATCTTGCAGCAATCCTCCTGCTTCAGCCTTCTCAGTGCTGGGATTACAGGCATCACTGCACCAGGCTACATTTTCCACTTCTGAACCTTGCTGTGTCCCCCTCTTTTCACTGTGCCAGATGTTACAATGTACATGCCATGGTGAGAGGTCCGCTGAGGCTCTGTCCTTCCCCCAGGCAATGCGATGCCTTATCCCCAAACCTCAGGGGCTGGAGGGCTCTTCAGCAGTTGCAGGCTCCAGCTGTGGGGCAAGTTATTTTCCTTCCAGGGGGAGCTAGTGCTGCAGCAGGAGTCACACCTACCTGCACCAGGCTTCCTCCTGGGGGGAACCCCAGGTCAGAGGTCAGCAAGCACCTGCCTGCCTCCTCCTTTTCCTTAGGGACAGAGGGACCAGCTGGGTTTTTCATGCACCTTGAATTTCGAGGTTAGGACAGTGAGTTTCCTAGGAAAGAATTCTTTCCTTTAAGAAACTTGTTATTCATTTTAATGAGATAATCCAAGCACAGGACCCAGAACTCCAAAATGTGCCAGAGAGGGTAGTGTGAACAGGTCTCCCTCCCACTGGTTTCCAAATCCTTTGTGTCCCTCCCATTTTTAAAAGCTTGCTGCACCTCCGTTTGGAGATAGGCTCTGAAAATGATCATCTGTGTTGTTTGTGTGTTTTTAAAGAATGCACATGGAAACATGGTGTCATGGTGTGCCTTGTAATCTCGGCACTCAAAAGCTGGGGCAGGAGGGTCTCAGAGAATTCAAGGTCAGCCCAGGTGACCATGGTGCACAGTGAGTTCAAGACCAGCCTGGATGACGTAGAGAGACCCTGTCTCAAAACGTGAAAAATAAATAAACAAACAGAAAAGCCTCCAACCCCCAAAGCAAAACAAATGGGAACATTATATACATCACTTTGAATTTTGTTCTTTTCATGTAACAGTATATTTTGGCCAGATGTGGTAGAAGCACCCAGGACGCTGAGGCAGGAGGATCACTGTGAGTTTGAGGCCAGGCTGGACTACATGGTGAGTTCAACATCAGCCTGGAATACACATGGAGATCCTGTCTCTAAAAAAAGAAAGTATGTTTTGGAGACTTTTTTTTTTATTAGCAGATACAGTAGTATATGGGTTGGGGCCAGATTTGGAAAGCTGGAGGTTTGGCTTGTTCCCAAATGACCCTGAGCTTTGCTTCAGATCTGGCTGTTCCTTGCTGCAGGCCCAAAGGCTGAACGATGCCAGCCACAGACAGTGTAGCCCCCGGGGTCACCTGGGCCTGTCTTGCTAAGCCAGTCGCCTTGGCAGAGGACAGATTTCCCCAAAGGGGTTCATGTTCTCCACTCCTACTGAACTCTCACATGTGCAATCTGTTCTCCTACTTCACGAGAACAGCAGGGAGGAGCCAGGTGCTCAGTTCCTGTTCCAGGTCTTGTGGGTAGGGAGACGCTTCTCTGGGCAGCGTGGGATTCACCTCAGAGACCTGCATCTCTGCTTCAGGCGGAGAGGTTGGTGCAGCGCGCACTGGCGGTGGCTTCCGAGAGTCGGTTCCCTAAGGTGTCTGAGATGGGGCAGGCTGAACGGGACTCTCCCTCTGCTTTTGCTAAAAGACCGCTGGGCGGTTCGGGCTGCCCTTAGGTTTGAGGTGGCTTTCCAGAGTGTCCTCACCTCCTCCTTCCCTGCTCCCCTGTGCCTGCCAATCTTGCCCATTTTCCTCAGACAAACTTTGGAACCCCTGTAGCTCACTTCTGGTGCCAAAAGCAGCTTGGCTTTGTTCATATGATTTAATTTCTCAAAGAGAAATATCATGATGTGTATTTGTTTAAATTTCCTTGGGTCAGACTGGCTATGAGGGGCCAGGATGTAGCTCAGCGGCTCAGCGCCTGCTTGGCAAGCGCAAGGTCCTGAGTTTGGTTCCCAGCACCAAAAAAAAAGGAAAAAAAGAAAAATTGTTATGAATTGGTTATGATATCTTGCCAGTTGCATGAAGGACAATAACAGCAATAACAACCAAACAAAAACCAAAGATACGAAGTGTGATGAAAAACATGGTGAATGCTTATATTTAAAAGACTGTATTACATTAAAAGGCACTTTGATGAACTCCCCTCAAAATACTCCTGAGGGGAGTGGTTGCATCTCACTTATCCCCACCATTCTGAAACAGTTCAGGAATCCTTTTTTTGGACAGCATCTCATTATGTAGTGCAGGCTGGCCTTGGACTCGCTTATGTAGCCCAGGTTGGCCTCGAGCTCATAAAGACCCTCCTGCCTCAGCCTCCCAAGTGCTGAGGTTACAGGCATGTGCCACCACACCGGGCTGAATCCTCCCTTATGAGTGTCTTCAGTTGTGCTGCCATGGCTGCCTTCGTGCCCTGAATTGATTCAAAGTGTTTCCCTTTCACGGTCTTTTTGACTTTGGGAAATGCCAGAAATCACATGATGTCAGATCTGGCAAATAAAGCAGATGAGGACACACTATTGTATTTTTATGAGCACACCTTTCCATTGGATGGAGCTGGGCAGCAGCATTTACCATATTTTTGATCATGCCTCCAAAAGGCATTTAGGAAAGAGGACTTCCAGAACTGCTTTGGAATGTGTTAAGAATAATGGGATAAGTGTGTTTGAAGTGAGGGGGATTCACAGCATAGCGTGAATCAACGCTGGTCTTTCTAAGATACCTACTGGACCTCATTCCTATAGGTAACAAGATCTTAAAAGATAGGGCAGGAATCTTGGATAGAGCTGTTAGATCCTGAGTCTGTGCTGTCTCCAGTGCATGTTAGTAGAGCTGAAATAACCACTTAGAACCTCGTGTGGACTTGGAAAAGTGAATGATTAATTTGCAGTTGTGCAACTTGAGCCCTCTCCTCTGCCTCTTCTCTTCGGCCTTCTCTTTCTTCATAGTTTTCGCTTCTTTTCTGTCAGGTAGTCAGTTCCCCGCCCATCACCGTCCGGATAGACTCCACTCTCGCTCATTTGCACTTCGGGGTGCAAGGGAATTGTGTGCGATTCGACGTGCACATTTGAGAGCTATGACCCACGCTTTGACAGCAACTCTGCCAGCACCGGGCAGAGGTTTCGTGGAAAAGCTCTTTCTCTCGTTCTGTTTTAGGGGTTCACGGGTGAAGGCCTTTGTGACCATCCACGTAGGGGAGGGGACGCTTCGGACCGCCTTCTCGAGACTCACCTCCATTAGCCCACGCGCACCGTTGCTCCGGCAACTGCGCAGGCAGGTGCCGCCCGGGAGCCTTGGGGCATGCGCAGATGCAGGGCGGTGGCGAGGGGCTGGGTGCAGTGAGGCTGCGACGTCAGACCCCGCCCCTCGGCGCTTGCCCCACTAACACCACTCCAAACCTCGACCCCCTCGTGGAGGAGCCGCCTGGAGTTCACCAATCAGGGAGGCCGACACATCGCCTGGCTGGGCTCGCGGCAGCCAATCGCTGCCCGGGTGAGATTCAGTGGCCGCCGGGAGCCTGGCGGCCAGCGCTGAGGCGGGGACCGTGGGAGTCGCTGCTGAGGCGGCCACGCGAGCGGGTCGCAGTGTCGCGTCTCCGCGGGGCCGGGCCGAGGTGGCGGCGGCTGGCGCCTAGCAGCGAAAGAGGGAGCGCGGGAAGGCGCGATGGCCGCCACCTAGGGCGGTGAGAGAATCGGCTGCGACCAGGATGCGGGCGAGGGGGCGCGGCGGGTCCTCGCTCGTCCCAGGTAAGGTGGCGCGGTGCTCGCTGCGGTCCGCTGAGTCCCCGCGCCGCTCCCGCGCGCCGCGTCCCTGTCTGCCCGATCCCTGCTCCCCACCCCTTCCCCGTCTCCCGTGGCCCTGCTTGCCTTTCTGCCCTTTGCACTCGCCTCCTTCCCCTCCAGCTGTCCCCGTGTGTCCTCGCCCCAGCTCTGCAATCTGGGGGGCTTCTCTAAATTGAGGTCCCCGCCTGCAGGCATCCGATTTCCGCCTCTCTGTACACCGCTCCTCAGGGGGTCCTGAGTCGCGCGCGTCCGGTCCCCGGCCGCCTCGCTGCACACTGCCCTCACCCCTCCCCTCTTGCGTCCCACTCCGCGATCCTGGGGGCTTCTCCTCGGAATAAGACCCCTGTTCGCAGGCATCCTTCTTTCTTCTCCCCGTACCCTGTCCTTAGGTTGTGTACTTGTCTCCTCTCCATTCCTGTCGCCTGACCCCTCGGGGGTCCCTGGTCGCTCACCCCTTCGCGCCCAGACACCTTTTCCCAACTCTCCGTTTGCTTCCATCAACCGCCCCAGCTAGCGCCTCTTCCTTTACCCTTGAACTTTAAGATACTTTCCCACTCTGTGAAGGCCAGGGCTATAGTTTCAGCATCACTGTTCGTCCTTAAATCAGCTCCGCACGCATATAACACGGAAGTAGTCCTGGGGCTGGCACACAGTAGGCCTGGCGCTTGGTGGGTACTCACACAGGTTAGCTTCTTCCTCTTTCCAGGTCTGTGATGCTGGTAAAAATCCTGTACCCACGGGAGGAGTTTTGACCCTGTGTCTGAAGAGTGATGCTGGGAGATGGCAGGACTAATTAGTGAAAAAAGGGATTAAATTACTGACTAGTGACTACATTTATTCAGAAGAAACTGAATTCAGTCTTTGTGTCCTGTAGTGTTGTATCTTAGCCTCAGTGAAGGATGCTTGGACTGCTTTGTGACATAATCATAGCCAGCCTCTCCCATCTACAGTGTTTATCTTTCCCAGCCGCTGTCTCCCAACTGAAATAGCATTGGATGCAAAGCTGGATATCTAGAGAGCTAGGAGGAATTTTCATCGTTTAAGAGCCAGAGGGAATCAAGTTTGGCTTTCTTAGAATTATTGGCACCCAAAGAATCACATTTGCCCTGGACTGGAAGTTTTGACAAGTTTTCTAGGAGTTAACCAGGAATTTATCCACCATTCCCGGCACTGTTGTGGCTGTCAGAGGATACGAAATCATTTTTTAAAAACAGTACATCTGACCTTTAAATATTAATTGTAAAAGTGCTGTTCTGGGCCTTGTGCTGTGCTTGCGTTGTTTGCTCTGATGATCTCAAGGCTGAATCAGCTTTTTCGGCTCCTGGGCTCCCCAGGGAAACTGGAAAAAATCCTGTAACTTGGTGCTCTGGGTGCTGACCTGCACTTCACATCCACACTTCACCTGCGCTGTTTGGAGACCTTGTGCCTTCCTCCCCCTGATCCTCTCTGGCACCAAATCCTGTATTGCTATTTAGTGTCTTTCTCATTCGTTGACTTTTTGTCCTACTCTTTGCTGCTTATTTTGCCTTGTGCTTCACAGAAGAAGCTGTTGAGCATTGGCCCTGAGCTGTTTAGGATCTGTCATTTTGGTCTGTGGTTGTGCTTAGCTGATTTCGGATCGTTTTCGTTTTTTTCTCAGAGGAAAAGAGTTTTCCTTTCTAAGGCTGACATCTCTGATCTCCCCAGTGTTATCCTTTTTTTTTACCCTTTAGATGCATATAAGCTCTGGTTTCCACCATCCAAAACAAACAAAAACACCTTCCCTAGATAGTTCCCTCTTCTCAGAAAACATGGTGTTGTGTTCCGTTCGTGTTCAGTGTTCTCTGTTCTCTACTTTCCCTGTGTTCATGGCTTCAAGTAGCATCTGTATATTTAAAGTTCTCAAATATGTGTATTTAGCTCCCACTTTCTTAAGTTTCAGATCCCAATTTTTATCTCTCTACTGGACAACAACACGTAGATACTTCGGTGCTTAAGCATGGCTATCTTCTCCTTCCCCATTCACTCTCCCATTGCCCCTGCAAGCACAGTACGAACATTCCTTTTTAGATGTTTGCCTCTAGAATTATCTTCATTTCTTCTGACATGTGTCTGTCACAGATCATCACAGATCTTACAGTTGCTACCTCAGATGTTTTTCTGTTCTTATTGACTGCAGATTGGTCCAGGCCTTGCCTGTGTATTTTTCTGACAAGAGCCAGCAGCTGCCTTTGGGCCTGGGTGCCTCTGGGTCTTGCACTCTTCAAATGTAAATCCCATCCTACCACATGCTTTCTTTAAAAATTCTCATCAGTTTCCAAACACAGCTCTATAGACCAGCCCTTCCAGACCTCCTATCACAGGGCTCCTCTTCCTGGGCACTTGTGAGCTGGTACAGAAAGCAGTTAAGGACACAGGCCATTTAACACACTGTAATTAAGGCTGTGCTAACGACTGATAGAAATGACTACTGGGTCCACTCCGAGCACTGCCCTGGTCAGGGTTAGGCACTTTCTGTCCAAGGCCACAGACTGCTGAAAAAGGTTCCTCCCCACTTCAGCATAGGTGACTTTTCCTTGTGTTCCACAGCACCCTGTTGCTGTCTCCATTACTATTATAATGCTTTGTTCTCTTATTTTCCTCCTTGACTAGTTAGTGGTTGTTATGCTTTATAGGTAGATATTATTTTTGAAATAACAAGGGCTGACCCTGCACCAGACCAGACAAATGAGAATCTCAATAGAGATTCCATTTTGCACACAAAACGGGTCTTTTGAAGGTGATTGCATTGTGGGGCGTTACAGGTGACTTGCTGCCAGGAGGTAGGGTCTGATCAGAATAGGTAGGTCACTGTGGGCATGGCCTGGAAGGTCTCTCTCCTGTCCCTGCGCTTCCCTTGACTCTGCTTCCTGTCCCATGCCCCTCTGCCATGCCACCCTGCCTTGGAGTGCCTCAGACTGTGGACTGAAACCTCTACAAACTGCCAACCAAAATAAACCTCCCTCTCTTAAGCTGTGTGTGTCGGGTATTGTGTCCCATAATAGGAAGGTAACTAGGACAGCGGTAGTGGTAAGTCCAAAGGTATTTTGGTATCCAAAGGTAATATTGATCCTTTGCCTAAAAAAACCTAGTATGGGAAATTGCCTAGCAGGACAAATTGGTAATCTCTAGTGGCTGTGTTGTACTATAGAAAAATGCCAGGCACATTGTAGGCATTCAGCAAAAATAATAAAATTTTCAGAAGAGCTGACTCTAGACCAGGAAAAGTGAGGGAATACCAGCAATTTGGGAAGAGGGAATGACATGGACAGAGGTGCATGATAACTTGCTGCATTTGAGAAACATCTGGATTTGGGAAGGCTGGAGAAAGGGCAGAATGAGAGGTGAATCTGGAAAGCAAGCCATAAATGACTTTTTATGTCTGAGGACCTAGTTTTATTCTGGAATGGTGAGGAACTTTGGGAAGATTTTAACCTGGGACAATCTTGCAACCATCTTGTTACCATCCCAGGAAGTGTCTTGCCTTACGGAATGCTCAAATCCATCTGGAGAATATATATGCTTACTATTATCATTGCATGCAGTAAAGCTTTCCCACATCTACCCCCAATTTGTCTTCCTCTTGATGTCTGTTGTTAAAGTACCTGTGAGTGCCTGCAGTTCCAGCCGTTGGGAGGCTGAGGCAGGAGGGTCACTGCAAGTTTCAGGCTAGCCTGGGCTACATATTGAGTTCAAATCCAGCCTGAACTACATGGCCAGACCCTATCTCAAAAAATAAAAACAAACAGACAAACAAAACCCAAAGTACCTGTGATCATATCATTCACTTGACAACTTCTCTTTCGTAGCTCTAAGGCCAGGGCTTTGAAATCAAGATGCGTTTTGATCGCTATCTGCACTGGTCACATGAATGAGTTATGAAGAGATGCATTTTGAGAAAGATTTTGATAAAGACTCTTCTGGAGGCTCTGTGGAGAATAAGTTAGAGAAGGTCATGGCTGGAGCTACATGGATGTCATTACAGAAACCCGGGTGAAAGAGGAGCCAGTGAGGTCAGTAAGTGGAGTTGAGGCTTGATTTTTTTTATTTTTTTTAATGTTGAGGATGAAACCCAGGGCCTTGTGAATGCTAGACAAGCGCTGTACCACTGAGCCACGTCCCCGCTCCTAAAATGACTAGACAGCTGGTTTGGAGGTTCCATTCATCTATTAAGGGAAAACAAAAAAGGAACAGATATTGGAGATGGTAGAGAAGTCCAGTGGTACTGTCTTGATGTCCAAGAGATAGCTGAAGATTGGTTGTATTACAGGCAGCTGAGTTAGAAATATTACAGGCAGTCAGACAGGGCTGGGCCCTCGAAGGAGGGTGCAGAAGACAGATACCTTGCACCTGTTGGGGAGACAGACACCTCTGTTGTGGGCCAGACTGCAAGACAAAAGATAAAACAAATGCCCACATACTTCCTACGGATAAGCATCAGGAATTGATATTCTAACTAGGTCTCTGTCACCCTGAGGAAGCCAGGAGTCACCATCCCAACCCCCTACAGGAAGAGTTACTGCTCTATATGCATGCCCCCTTGCTATGTGACTTGCTTTCCCATTTGTCCCTGACTTAATCAATTTTACCTGAACAGTTAATCTTATTGGTTGGCCATATGTCCACCTTGCAAGTTCCCATTTTCTCCCCCTAGACTCATCACTGTGGTTTTACTCTATAGAAGTCCCTAGCAAAGAGAGCCTTTGGCAACCCTCTTGGGACCCCTTCTGTCTGTCGGTCTGTCTGTCTCTCTCTGACAGAAGCCTTCTTTCTCTCAAATATATTCTGCTCTTAACCTCCATTGTTCCTAAAATTCATTCTTCAGTTTTAGAAAACACAAACTTGTACTGGACCTCTAGTAGGTTGGGAGTTTCTCTCCCCTGTGTCAGTTGGGCCTTAGATGGAGAAGTATATGGAGGGTCTGTACCAGGATGGAAAAGGAAGGCATCAGAAGTAGGTGGGATGGCCTGGGCCAGTGGGCTCAACGCAAGCACTACCTGAAGACCAGCTGGAGAGCTTCTGTGGGTAAAGATGGCAGAAGGAAGCATCTGCGGAAATTGTCATGCGTTTGGTCTGTGCAGGGTCAGAATTTGTTATTTAAAAAATGCTTCCCATGAGTCTGTGATTTGCATCTAGGCTGAGAACTGAACCTAGAGCAGAAAGTAAGAGTGCTAGAACCCTGAAGAACAATAGTGTTTAACTGAGCATTTCAAAATCAAGATAAATATCACCTTTGTTGGCATGATTAATTTACCCAGATACTTTGCACCTATAGTACATGTTTGATATTTCTCATGAGCTCTTTTTTTTTTTTTTGGTACTGGGGATCGAACTCACGACCTTTTGCTTGCCAGGCAGGCACTTAAGCCACTGAGCTAAATCCCCGGCCCAAGCCCTTTTTTTTCATGACTAGGAAGGAGTTCCTTGAGGTCTGGGATTGTACTTCATTTGTCTGTTGTTTACTACCTTGAACAGTATTTGCTGTATTTTAGAAACTTGGTGAAAGTAGGTTGAGTGAATCTGTTGGTAAATATTGTAAAATGGACCTTGAATTTATGGTTTTGCAAGCTGTCCAACTATTTCTTTTCTTGGTTGCTGAGCAGGTCACTAGTCAAAGTTGCATAGTCATTCTTGACTGAGAGAACTTACCTGCTCTGTAATGACTTGGGCTTAAGGTAGTTAAAGTGTGATAGTTTCTACTTTGAGTTTCATCTTTAAGAGATGCTATTTAAAATACACTTAATTTCAGGATGGCTGAATCATGTTGATCTTGTATCTTTTAAAAAATAGCTCTTGTATGATTTTAGGCTCATAAAGTTTGATATTTTAATTAGAACAAAAAGTGTCAAATTGATAAAAAAAAAATTTGAACAGAGGCATAACTTTTTTTTTTTTTGTACCAGGGATTAAACTCAGGACTGTGCTCTTGCAAGGCAGGCACCTACGCAGCTGAGCTAAATCCCCAGCCCCGATACTTTCTTTTTAATTAAGAAAATTAAGGGAGTTGGAAATAGTCATTAATCCCTGCATCTAGATGAATCTCACTAGTGGTAGAGAGGGGATGATAGTAGGGAAATGTATGATTTCCAAATATTTAATTATTATCATAGGAAACATCTGTAATTACTCATATGTTGATATCAGTATATTTTGTATTTTCTCATGGTTTCTTTGTTTTCTTAAGATTTTGTCAGCTCACCCTTTATGGTCTTCATACAGACCTACACCCTCCGTCTTTTATTTTCTTTTTTCAAGACAGAGTCTCACTAGCTGGGTGCAGTGGTGCACCCTTGTCAAGCTGAGGCAGGAGGACCGCCGAGAGTTTGAAGCCAGGTTGGACTACATACTGAGTCCCTGACTCAAAACAGAAACAAAAACAAAACAAACAAAATCAAAGACAGGGTCTCACCGGAGTTGCCCGGGGTGGGCTTGAATTTGTGATCCTCCAGCCTCAGCCTCCGAGTGCTGGGATCACAGGTGTGCGCTGCCATGCCTGCCTAGCTCTTCCTCTTTACAGAATTTGTGGTTGACAGTTCTTTATTTTTTTTTTCAGTTCTTTATTTTCGACATTGAAAAATGGGCTACTTTCTTCACACTTCCATGATTTCAGATGAGAAATCCTATCATTGGCACTGTTTTTGTGATGCTTGCTTTTGAAATGTGCTGTTTGTATTCATATTGGACCTTTTTTTCCTAGGCTTTCTGTTTTGTTCCATTGATTCCTCTTAGTATCATGACTGTTAAAACATTTTTGTTAATGCCTTGTTATCTGAAGGACTCTTCTTGGAAAAATGATCACCCCCTTGCATTAATTTTGTAATCATTTTGTTGATTCAAGAAAATTCCTTTGGGATAATGATTTAAATTGCAAAAGTTTTTCATTGCTTCCAGATTTGTTTCTGTGT
Organism: Dolichotis patagonum; assembly: GCA_004027295.1. Lineage (NCBI taxonomy): Eukaryota > Metazoa > Chordata > Mammalia > Rodentia > Caviidae > Dolichotis > Dolichotis patagonum. The sequence continues at coordinate 27,307 of PVJX010017186.1, read as the reverse complement.
GCTGGTAGTTCCCTGTTTCATTTTTGATGTTTGTTGAATATTTGCCTTGTTTCACATGATTTTATGGGTATTTCAAGGAGACTTAGGACATTGTTTTAGTCAGTGTTTGCAAGAGAAAAGATTTAATACAGGAGATAGAAACTTACAAGAGTAGCTTATAATATTTGCTCACAGTCAGTGTCGAATGCAGAAGCGTGCAAGAGATCTCTGGGGAGCTAAGACCCGAAGAATCCAGTGGAGGGTCTGGACCCCACGGCACTGTGCCGTGCAAGTCCGCATCAGGAGGCTGAGGGATCCGCGATGGAAGACTCAAGGTTCTGTGCTGCAAAGCCCAGGTCCCGGCTGGAGGCTGGAGGGTCTGCTGAAAGGCCGGAGCTCCTCCTAAGAGATCAGCAACTACCCCTGGCCAAGGCGAAGACCCGAGCTCGGCCCGAGAGAGCAGCCAAAGGAAAACCAGCAGCAGAAGCCCTTCCGAGGGAAATGAGCGTGAAGTCCTGCCCTCCTGTTCTCCTTTTATACCGTTGCGACAGCAGGCCTCCTTTGGTGGGTCTTCCACGCCCAGAGCCACGCTGACTCAGTTCATGTGGGTGTCCCTGCTCAAGCTGCCCATTGATTAATTAAGCACAACAGACTCAGTCTCGCTAGTTGGAAATCCCCATCTGTGAATCCCTCGCCTAAGGTTTGGCCCATGTTCCTGTGTCCACGGCATGCCACAGGATAACGGAGTTCCTTTCGGAGCATACAGTGTAGGCAGGCGAGTCAGCTCGCCGCAGTCCAGGCAGGAGGTGGACAAAGCAAATGCTTCTGTGAGGCAGCTTGCAGGTACAGGAAGAGAGAACAGTTGTTGGGGCCGGAATCTGGGAAAGAGCAGCCGGGGAAATGTTTATGAGATGATGTGTGTGAAAGGGAAAAGGAACAGGAGGACCCAGGGGGAGGCAGAGGCCAGGTTTGATGTGGATGGGGCGTGGCCTCGCAGGGGCCGGCAGGTGTGCTTGCCTTGCAGGGCTCAATGCTGGGAGGTCCAGTCGCTGGCCAGGAGCCAGTGTATGAAGGATGCATGGAGTCTGGTCTGCAAAAGGCTGTCCACATGTGACCCATTTGATTTGCCACGGCAACACTGAAAAACAAGTTGCAGGTGCCCTTTTTCCTTTTGTAATCTCTGCCTAGTGTTTCTCATTAGGTTTACTTTAATTACCTATGAAAAAGCGGTTGGTTATCATTATACCTGTTTTATGCAGGAAAAACTATTCCTCAGTGATTCATCTAAGGCCAGGTGATTTAGAAAAACTTGATTCCAGACTTTGTAATCAGTGTTTTTATTATCAAGTCCTCTGACTTGGTATGCCAGGGCCATCCTCCTTTCTCCTTTTCCTTTACTAGTTTTAATTACAAAAATTTTGCAGTTGGTAGGGAAGTGGCATAAATTTGAGTTACTATATTGGAATATATAATTCAAGCAGATTTTCTTTGTGTCCCTTGTCCTGAGTCATTGAAACACACTATAAATCGAACTTGAAGACTAGAAAAGGAATAGGTTAGCTGACCGTGATCTTATTTGTAGGTCTGAGAAGGTTAAACACCCCTGCCCCATCCTGCCCCCAACTACTGGGGATTGAACCCATTGCCTTCTCACTGAGCTACATCCCTGGTCCTTTTAAAAAATTATTTTAGAACAGGGTCTAAGACACTAAGTTGGCCATGCTGGGCTTGAACCTGGCAATCCCCCTGCTTCAGCCTCCCAGAGTGCTGAGTTTATAGGCATTCTAATGACCGCTCCCAGTGTGCAGGTAAGAAAACGGGCCCTGGGTTGGTGCCCTGATGTGAGCCGATGATGTAAGGGTGCATCTCCAGTAAAATCAGCCATTTGGGTCAGGTTTTAAGTTTCTTCTGAATGGCAAAGCCGTTGTTCAAAATTAACCTCTAGGGCCGAGGATTTAGCTCAGTGGCGTAAGCGCCTGCCTTGCAAGTGTGCAGTAGTGAGTGCGATCCTCGGTACAAAAAAAAAAAAATTAACCTCTAGATCAGTGACAGCGAACCTTTTAGAGCTTTCAATGGTACAGACAGCCTGCTATGGCTCGCGTGCCCTAGCACACCACCACTGCTCTAGACGTACTCTCAGCACATTTATAGTGTTTCTAGCTCAGCCTCAGCTCTATAAATGTCCAAGTAGAGAATACTGATGATACTTGTCTGGAAGTACATTGATGGGGTATTTAAGGAAGTGGAGAGAGGCCTCCATATGTGTGAATGTGTGCATGTGTATGTTTGCGTGGGTATGCACGCGTGTATATACATGTGTGCACACAGTGTCGACTGTGTAAGACTCATGGTTACACCAGGCATAGTGGTGCACGCCTGTAATCCCAGCATTCGGGAGACTGGCAGGAGGATTGATATGAGTTCGAGGTGAGCCCATGTCTCAAAAAAAAAGTTCAAGGTCACATCAGCTTTTACTGTACTTTCTTTTTAAATCAGAGGACTACTTATTCAAAAATTTGAGAAAAATTGTTATCAAATCGTGTTAACTGTGAGTAGGAAGGTGCACTTCTGGTTCTGTCTGGGGGGCTCCTGAGGATGTGATCCCCAGTCCTTTGGAAGGTACATCCTGCTGCCAGGTGCTTTTTTATACCCTTGAGTCTGCAAAGGGTGGAGTCTGGCCAATTTCTGAGATGCTTCAAGGCATCTTTGCTCCGGTCCTGATGCAGAGTACTTGATGTCTTTACACTAGTTCGCAGATGCCCACACTATACTTTTCTAATGAAAACTGTACTTTAGCTTAACACTTGTCGGCTATGTAGGCCTCAGTAGCTGCACTGAGGGAATACAGGAAGCAATCTTTGGGTTCACCCACTTGGTACGATGAATGGCAAGATGTTTACACATGTGTCAGAGTTTACACATGTGTCAGAGTTTATTTTTATTTTTATATATTTTTTTGGTACTGGGGATTGAACTCACAACCTCGCGTTTGGCAAGCAGGCACTTATGCCGCTGAGCTAAACCCCTGGGCCATGTGTCAGAGTTTAAATGGGTGAGTTTTACCCATGTTATGTGCCATGTTACATTTCATGTGTTTGTTATTTTTTTATTACATGTTTGCTCTTGGTTTTTCTTATAGGTTTAGTCCAGTTCAGTACAATGTTACATGCAAATCTGCTTTTACAACTTGGGGAGGAGATTGAAAGTGAATCATCAGGTGACAGCAACTGATGATTACTTGGCTCATGTGAGCCAAGGAAGTTAGCAATCTATGACAGATGTGACATACAGAGATACGGCAGATAGAGAAGTACCGAATGAAGACCTTGATTCAGATGAGGAAGAAACCAGTACTGTAAATAAATACCTGCCTACTCAAAATGCTACAAAATGGTCTTACATACCTAGACTATGCAATGTTGGAACTAGGTCAGAAAATATTAGTAGGTTCTTGGCAGAGGTGAGATGTATTGGATGGAACATCAGTGCTGTGACTGAGTGTTGGAAATTGTAAGGGATGATATGCTACAACATGTTTTGAAATATATTAATAATGAAACATAAAACATTCTATATGCATCAATAGTAATACTCAAAAATACATTTATTATACCTATTTGAACTAAAAGCGTTCAAAGGATGACTGTGTCATTCTAATCATCAGAATCTAAAGGATTTATGGAGAAGAGGCAGATGTGGCATTGAGATTTTTAGAACAATAATGACACTCAAGAGATTTGACTTCCTTCAAAATTGCCTACATTTTGATGACAAAAAGACCCTCCAAGAAAGAAAACAATCTGACACTTTGGCTGCTATTCACTCATTTGTTGAAAGCTTTGTTTTGAACTGTCAAACAATTTATGTACCATCTAAATACGTGACAACTGATGAATAACTTGCATCATTTTCAGGTGGTCGAAGTTTTTGGCAATATGGGTCAAGTAAACTTTCCAAATATGGTGTAAAAATATATGCCCTGGTAGATGCCAAGACATATTACACCTTGAATTTAGAAATTTATCCTGGGACTCAGCTGCCAGATCCTTCTTTGTATAAACAGTAGTAAACTGTATGACTTTGTGAACAGACCTGTGTACCTATTTCAAAAAGTAACCCAAATGTCACGTTCAACTGTTGTATTTTCATGCTCTTCTCGGGTGTGAAAGCTGCTGCCTTAGGTGTGACAATTGAAGTAAAGATTATTTTTGTGGTAGAGTTTTATTTGTATTTTCATTATAGTTCACATATATTGCTATTTATTTCTGCTGTTATTTTTTAGATGCAGTGAACAGTGGATGTAGGAAATGTTAATGTTATTCTAAACACTCATTACATATTTGATATTTTATTTTATTGATATTTAATTTTCCTGCTATAAGTGGAAGCTCCTGGCAAAAGAGGAAGATGAGAGAGCTGAAAGTATGGCCTGCCAAATGGGAAAGGAAAGCTAAACATAAATGCTGTCAGTGTAAGGGAGACTTGTGTATTGAACATGCTGTTGTTATGTGTAAAAACTGCCTCAGGTGTGATAATTGAAGCAAAAATTATTTCTGTGGCAAGTTGTGTTTATATTTTCATTGTACTTCACACAGGAGTTTATTTCTCTGTTATTTTTTAGAACTTATAAACAGGTAAACAGTTGATGCTGAAAATGTTGATGCTTATTCTACACACTCATTACTTTTTTTTTTTTTTTTTTTGGTGCCGGGGTTTGAACTCATGACCTCATGCTTGCCAGGCAGGCACTTATGCCACTGAGCTAAACCTCCAGCTCCACACTCATTACATATTAAAATTTTAGTATTTTATTTTCCTGTTAAGTATACATTGTTTAATATAATGGAACTCATAAAATTAAAATTAATAATCCATCGATGGAAATACTCCTAAAAAATAAATGAGTTCATTATATACCCCCATAATGTTCCTTTTCTAAAAATTTGCTGTGATGCCCCTGGGGTGTTAGTCTTTTCAGCAGTGCAGCAGTGATACTTTCCTTTGCCCTAACTTTGCAGGTGCTTTGTTTTTGACAAAACTTTGCCTTCTGCTCTTGATTCTCCATGTAGATCAGGCTAAAAGCAAGAAGAAGTACCCATACCACATCTTGAATGTTGGGCTGCCCTGAAATTTCCTCTGCTAGATCAGTTAGTCCATTGCCCTTAAGTTCCATCTCATGCAGTCTAAGGACATGGACAAAAGGAGAATAAATTTTCTGCTGGAGTTTAATACATGTTGCCTGCAGTCCAGCTGCCAATAGAGTCCTTTTTCCCAAATGAAAATTTTTAATCTGGCTTTCTGTCTGCATTCTTATCTGCATTCTGGTCTTCTGAACTCTGACCAGAATCACCCATCAAGCTCTGCTTACAACGTTCCAAGGATTCTCTAGCCTCCTTCTCCAAAGTTTTCCAAATTCATTTTACAAACAAGTGCCAAAGACTTCTGAACCACATTGTCAGATACCCCATTTCCAATACCACTTTTCTATATTGGTGACTTTTCCATTGCTGGGAAAAAAATACTCAATACCCACAATTTAAAGGAAGATAATGTGGCTGATGGTTTTCAGAGGGTTCAATCCATGATTGGTTAGCTCCATGGTAGAAACAGCTTGGCCGAGGAAAGCCCATCACAGCCAGGAAACAGAGAACAAAGGGAGGAAGTAGGGGCAAAAATACACCCTTTCATGGGCCAGAGATTTAGCTCAGTGACATAAGCATCTGCCTGGCAAGCACCAGGTTGTGAGTTCAATCCCTGGTACAACAACAACAACAACAACAACACCCAAAAAACACTCCAGGGACCCATTCTAGCCAGGCCCACCTCCTAACAGCACATCCAGCTACTGAACTCATCAGCAGATGAATCCACTGGTGAGTATCATGCCCCTGTGATCCAGTCACCTTCCACACACATGAGGCTTTGGGGAGACATTTTAGATCTAAGCTGTATCATAAAATTTCATATTGTCATAACATTTGATATTCTGCACTTGATGCATAAGATACCATTTTCCTCTGCCTTGCCCCACCCTGGCTGCCTACTTCTTCTTTCTCATTGTAAGCACTTGGCATATCCATTTACTTTTGTTTGGAATACTGTCCCTTCACAGTGCCTAGCTCTTCCTACTCATTCTTCAAGTCCTAGCCTAAGTGCCATTTTAAAAGACAGATTGCTCCTATTCTTTTTAAAATATTGATTTATCTTTTCACAGTTAGAAAAGTAGTACGTGTGTTCATTATGGTGTATTTAAAGAACACACACACACACACGCGCGCGCGCGCATATAGAGAGAAACCAGAGGACAAGCATTCAGTATATTGGGGACTTCTAATGCCAGATTGTTTTTTGGTTCTTTGGTCCATGTTTGGAAGCCTGAAAAAATATTTCCCACATATTTAAATTGCAGGATATGTCCAGATGGGGTTTTCCTTTGTTATGCTTGAAACACAGGCTCTCAATTCTACTGAATGTCTTTTCCAGTCCTGCAAATATAAGAGAGTTTATTTTTATACTTTGTGTGTCTGTGTGTATGTGTGTGTGTGTTCACACTTGTATTGTGGTTTTAGTTTGGTCAACCAACATGGTACTGTTCAAGGGTTGAATTTTAATTCTGTTTTCTGTTTTTTGTCTTTTCTTGCCATTCTTTTTTCTTCCCACCCACTCTGTTTCCAATTGAATACTGGAATAACAGTGTGTGTCTTCTGTATTATGCATACAGTTTTCTGTTTGGACCTTTCAATGCCATATTATCACCAGTTACCTCTGGTAACACTTTTTAACACTTTTTTCTCGGCCATCTTTTTTTTATTAAACCAGTCTTTTAACCTCAACCTAATCTTTGTGATTCTTGAGTCTTGATTGAAACTTTATGCAGGGCCTGGCACAGTAATATACTCAAATCGATAACAATAGAAGTGAATACACAAATAAACAAAAACCAGATCTTGGTCGGTATACCTATAGGGACCATTAAAATATTTTCTAGTAATGTGTTCTCTTTCTAAGAACAGCTGTGTTGAGGTGTGATTTCTGTATCATAAAACTCACCCATTGTAAGTGTATAACTCAATAACTTTATTAGATTTTAGAGACTTGCCCAACTGTGACAACAGTCCAGGTTTAGAACACTTCTGCTAACAGCACTGTTCTTTCACGCCTGTTTGCAGTTAAATCTTCACTTCTGTGCCATGTCACTGTCAAGTTGCCTTGTGTGGACATTTCACATAGTTGTATGCTCATGTCGCACATACACACAAATATAAACACGCACACAAACGTATACGTATATATGCTTTCATACTAGTTTATATATAAACACATTTAAATAAAATATATATGTGCTCATGTAAGTTTCATTTTGAGGCCAGCTTCCTAGGAGTCCTCTTCTTCTTCCTATAGCCTAGTAGTCAGGGGTCAGGGTCCGGGGTCAGTCACTGCCTGTCATCAGGAGCCAGTGGACCTGTGTGGGCAGGAAGTGTATTCACAGTTGGAGCTGTGTTCACATCTGCCCTGCCTTGCACTTTATACCGGGTCCTTTTGTGTCTCCTTTGTACCTGTGAATGGGCTCAGGATGGACCACAAACTTGTGGCCATTCCCAACCCCCAGCCCATCATTTACAGACAGTGCAAGCGGCCACAAATACAGCAAATCCTCTCCACCCCAGCACCAAGCCACGGGCCCTAAGGGTTTGCCTCACCCTGTGCATGCCTGCAAGGGAGGGGGAAAGGTGGTAAGGCCGGCGTGTCCCTACACAGACATTTTTTTAACCCAGTTTCTACAGTTTTCAAGCATGAATCATTCTTAGGCTGTTAGAAGCCTTTGATTTGGGGCCGGGGATTTAGCTCAGTGGCTTAAGCGCCTGCCTGGCAAGTGCAAGGTCGTGAGTTTGATCCCCGGTACCAAAAAAAAAAAAAAAAAAAAAAAAAGAAGCCTTTGATTTCCAGAGTACTGAAAGAGTGGTTTGTCAGTTTCATCCTACTTTGTAATTGGCTTTAGGGAGAGGAAAGGCCTGCTGTGTGGAAGTCCTGTCACTCAGGATGGATTTTTCCAACCCAGTTGGTCATTGCCCCAGGTGTGCTTATGGTGTTAGGACTCCAGAAACACAGAACCTAGAGAGTGTGTGTAGGGTGACAGGGTGGGTGGGGGAGGGTAAGGTAGGGGTTGATTTTAAGGAATTGGCTCACGGGATTGTGGACCCGGCACATCTAAAATCCACAGAGCAATCAGGAAGCTGCTGTGGTCTTGACTCCCAATTCCATAGTCAGCAGACTGGAGAGGAGAGGGAGAAGAAATTGATTTGAAGCCACTGGCTCATGTGACTGTGATGAGGGGCTGGCAAGGCTGGACCCCACACGGCCATCAGGCAGACATGAGTTGACGTCGTGGTCTTGAATCCAAATTCCAGGTCAGTAGCTTGGAAACTCAGGCAGTGTTTCTGTGTTGTAGTCTGGAGATGAGTTCCTTCTTTTCCAGGAGACCTCAGTGTTTCTCCTAATTGTTGGATGAGATCCTTCTATGTTATGTAGGAGAATCTTCCTGACTCCAAATCATCACATCTAAAAATAATAATAATAAAAAAAGTCTTTCATTGACCACTGAAGTTGGCACAGAATTTTTTGTTTTGGGGGAGTCTTTGAGACAGGGTCTTGCTATGCAGTTCAGGCTGGCCTTGAGCTCACTTTGTTGCCCAGGCTCGGCTCGAACTTCAAATGATCCTCCTGTCTCAGCCTCCCAAGTGCTGGCACTACAGGAGTGCACCACTGTGTCTGGAAGACACAGAAAATTAACCATCACACTTGTGAGGATTCAGGGGAAAATTAAAAATTCTAAGTGTAGTTTCAGTATTGTAGCCCAGAGTATTCAGCTTGGAGTGCCCGATGTGCCCAGATCTTGCCCGTCCTGCCAAGGCTCAGTTACAGGCTGTGCAAGGCCCTCCTGGTGACTTCCTGTCACCTGCTTGGGCTGCCTGTCACCTGCTTGGGCTGACTTCCTGTCACCTCCTTGGGCTGCCTATGATACTCATTTCTGCTGTTTTCTTTTTCGGTTTTTTCAATCCGTATTGACAGCTTAGTGAGCCCAGGGCCTTGCACATGCTAGGCAAGCTCTCTAGCAATGAGCTACATCCCCAACCCTTTAAATTTTTTTAAATTTGGAGATAGGGTCACTAAGTTACCAGGCTGGTCTCAAACATTCCATCTTCCTGCCTCAGTTTCCTGAGTAGCTGGAATTATGGGTATAAACCAGCACACCCCCCTCCCTCTTGGTTTCTATGGAGATGGACTTACAATGCCCTTTTCATTGTGTTCCCATTTTCCCCTCACCTATTTCTGTTGAGGGATTGGTCACATTTCATTGTCCTTGTTTGCACATCTGTCTGTGCCAAAGACTTTGCTTCTGAGAGCAGAGGCCACTCTACTGCTGTCCTTTTCAAGTTTGGCCTCAGTCCGACCTCACTGTCAGGTCTGTGGTACCTAAATCAGGTCATGTGATGAATACATTAAATCTCTGTTAGAGATCTGGAAGCTGCATTTGGTGTTGCTTCTGTGATTTCTCTTTATAGGAGAATGTGGAGATAGTGACCATTAGGCAATGAAATGAATGTGGGTGCAAGTGGTCAGTCCTGGGATGGACTTCAAACATGTGTGGGTGCATTAAAGATCTGCTTGACTCTGACAGGAGTAGTTGTGTTTGTTTTTTCATTCCGTGCCAGACACAAAGCTTCAGACCTGTTGCATAAAGTCTGATTTATTTGTGCTCATGTTTGTGTATATTGTGTGCTAAGATCTCAGTGTAACCAAGACTGCTTCAGCTTCCTTCTAGCTGCAGTGCCATTGTAGTAACTGATGACTGGTTGTAAACAATTATAGTATGATAAAAGGGCCTTTTTCCTTTTTCCTTTTTCTACTAGGTGTTGATCATCTTGTTCAAGTAGAATCTCCATGGCCTGAACATTTTTTGGAAATCGTTTTGAGCACAGGATCTGTTTACTAACAAGAGAACCATACCAAGATGGTTGGGAAACTGAAGCAAAACTTACTCTTGGCCTGTCTGGTGATAAGCTCTGTGACCGTGTTTTACCTGGGCCAGCATGCCATGGAATGCCATCACCGCATAGAGGAACGCAGCCCGTCAGTCAGGCTGGAGAATGTGAAGCCGACGGTACGAACCAGCCTGGACCCCAAAGCCAACAAGACCTTTGCCTACCACAAAGATATGCCTTTAATATTTATTGGCGGTGTGCCTCGGAGTGGAACCACTCTCATGAGGGCCATGCTGGACGCACACCCGGACATCCGCTGCGGAGAGGAAACCAGGGTCATCCCTCGCATCCTGGCCCTGAAGCAGATGTGGTCAAGATCCAGTAAAGAGAAGATCCGCTTGGATGAAGCTGGTGTCACCGACGAAGTGCTGGATTCTGCCATGCAAGCCTTCTTACTAGAAATCATCGTGAAGCATGGGGAGCCAGCCCCTTATTTATGTAACAAAGATCCCTTTGCCCTGAAATCCTTAACATACCTTGCCAGGTTGTTCCCCAATGCCAAGTTTCTCCTGATGGTCCGAGATGGCCGGGCATCGGTACATTCAATGATTTCTCGCAAAGTTACTATAGCTGGATTTGACCTGAACAGCTATAGGGACTGTTTGACCAAATGGAATCGTGCCATAGAGACTATGTATAACCAGTGTATGGAAGTTGGTTATAAAAAATGCATGTTGGTTCACTATGAGCAGCTCGTCCTGCATCCCGAGCGGTGGATGAGAACGCTCTTGAAGTTCCTCCATATTCCGTGGAACCACTCGGTACTGCACCACGAAGAGATGATTGGGAAGGCGGGGGGAGTGTCTCTGTCAAAGTGAGTACAGTTGTTATTTTTACCCTATATTTGGCTAATCAAGATATGCATATATGTATGTGTGTATGTGCATGTGCGTATATGTGCATATAACTTATACGTTTAAATTCTAAATCTTTTTTATAAAGATACAGCTTCATTGATGGGATTTTTTGTAGTTCTTTGTATATTTTCCCGTTATGTAATTCACTTGTTCATTTGTATATTGCCCTTTACTTATTTATTTTGCAAGTACTACAGATTGACGCAGGAACTCATGCATTCTAGGCAAAGTCTCTAGCACTGAGTTACATCCCCAGTCCTATTTTCTTGATGGATGCAAATCCAGTTTTCAGGCAGTGAAAGGCCTTTTTCACTGGACATTAAGGCCTACCTTAATGGCTATCATTCAGCTTAGTGACTTCTGATTTTTGATTTTTATGTACTTTTATTAGTAAGGATAGTTGCCCTTGTGTGGTTTAAGGTTAATACCAGAAAGTGTTTTGTCAAAAATTATGCACCACAGGACCATGACTAGAACCTTCCAGTGCTTATTCTCATTACTACATGAATTTTTTAAAGTTTTAAGATGCATAGTAAATATACAGATAGATATTCAGCATACAGTTTGATAAATTTTCCCATCTGTGTACCCTGTATGACTTCCGTTTCCAGCACTGAGGAGCCTTCTTTATGCTCCTTCTACGCAAAGGTAACCCCTATTCCAGACCTCTGACACCATGAGTTAGCTTTGCTTCCACTTGTACTTCATATAAATGCAGTCACCCATATAAGACCTTCTGCCTGGCTTCTGTCATTCAGTCTTAGGTGTGACACTGATCCATGTTGTTGTAAATTAGTGATATGGTTCCTTCATTTTTATTACTCTCTGATGTTCTAGTGCATAAACCACAATTTCTTCATTCTTCAATTGATAGCTGTTTGAGTTATTTCCAAGTTTATGTCACTATGGATTAAGTTTCATATTACTTTTGGTAGATATGAGCATTCATTTCTTTTGGGTATACACTGATGAGTAAAGACTAGGTCATATGTAGTGTATGCACACACACGCAAACACACTTTAAAAGTTTCTTTCTCTCTCTCTCTCTGTTTTTTTTTTTTTTTTTCCTGTACTGGCGATTGAACCAAAGAATTTAACATGCAGCTATTTCCCCAGTCCTTTATTTTTTTATTTTGAGACAGGATCTCGCTAAGCTGCTAAATTGCCCAGGCTGGGCTGGCATTTGCTCCTGATTCCCAGAGGGTGGGGATTATAGGCTTGTACCATGTGTGGCTACTTTATAAGCTTTAACAGATACTTTCTTGCAGTTTTCCAAATATTGGTATCAGGAACCGAGGGTTTAGCTCAGTGGCGTAAGTGCCTGTGTGGCAAACGTGAGATCGTGAGTTTGATCCCTGGCACCAAAAAACCCAAAACAAAAACAACTACTGGTGTCATTTATGGAAGCTGTACCACTCATGCATAGCTGTACAATATATAAGCAAATGTGCTCTAGTTGCCTTATGTCTTTGCCAGCATTTAGTATTGTCAAACCTTTAAATTTTGACCTTTCTGAAAGTGTACAAATGTGTTTTGAAACTTAAAAATAAAATTGAAAGATGGCATTTGTAACCTTTTTGAAACAAACTCTTACTGAGTTCCAAGATAAAGCAAGAGTAGAGCTCCTTTGGATGAGTCTAAACTTAGCCTTAAAAGATCTAATGCAAAGAAAGAGGAAATAAATTAGGAGAAAATAATATAGGAAAGGGGGCTGGGGATTTAGCTCAGCAGCATAAGCACCTGCCTTGTAAGCGCCCTGTCGTAAGTTCGATCCCTGGTACAAAAAAAAAAAGAAAAGAAAAGAATTCAGGAAAATTTTTTGAAATGGAGATATTGGGGAGCAATGGAGAGAATGATTAATAATTTATTAAATCTATAATATCTTTTAAAAAAAATTTCCAAAATGGAATTTAGTTTTGCTAAGGAAAAAAATTGTTCAGTGGTACTTGTTAAAACACCAAAAGTCAATTTTTATTCAAGACTATTATAGGAGATATAGGAGATATAATGGAGTAGGAGACAGAGACTGAGTTTAATTCTGAATGCAGCCTGGGCCCGTGGGCCCGTGAAACCTAATGGACAGTGGGTAGAAAGCTACTGAGGGGACCCGTCCAGGGTCAGGAGGAGGCTGGAAGAACCTACAGGGATTCTTGTCCCTGGGATGATTAGATGCTGTGTGTGTGTGTGTGTGTGTGTGTGTGTGTGTGTGTGTGTGATGAGAAACTTTATTATGTATGAGGGGGTTGCTAAAATATCTTTTCAGGGTTCTTTGCTAAGAAGTGGATTTTATAAAGAAACATGGGTCTCGGAGAAGATTCAAGCTAAAGGTTTGCAGCCATTAAGAATCTTTGTCAGTTTGAAAGTTTTAAATTCTCATGTCTTACAAGATTAACAGAAAAAATTTCTTGTAGAGCCGGGATTTAGGTCAGTAGCTTAAGCGCCTTCCTGGCAAGCGTGAGGTTGTGAGTTCAATCCCCGGTACAAAAAAAAAAAAAAAAAAGATTAACAGAAAGATAACTAAACATCCCCTTAAAGATTTTCTAAAATTTAAGGAAAATAAGAATATTATGGGGGGTTGGGGGTTTAGCTCAGCAGCATAAGTGTCTGCTTGGCAAACGTGAGGTAGAAAAAAAAATATTATGAGCTAATCAAGAGAGTGACAGTCTGTATTCATAAAAAATGTGAGCACTTTAAAAGCTTGGAGAATTAATGTTACGCTAATTAGAATTATCTGAGCTCTAGTAACTCAGATTGAAATATTCTAGAAACATTTTATAGATCATACATTTTTCCCCATGAAGTTACTAGAGAGTGGGTCTGCTGACTTCTCATTGCTTATCCTTTGTGAAGGTGGTGGACCAGTCTCTGGAGACCTGGGTGTTAAAAGTGGAGGAGACTAGGAGGTGGAGTGAGGAGGGAGAGCAGGAGTGAAGAAAGGGATAAAAAAGAATGAAGAAGAATGAAGATGTGTGATGCCCAGGTACCAACTCCCCCTAAAGAATATAATCATTGTAGCCTGCAAACATGAACAACAACAAAAAAAATCAAAATATTAAATTCTGCCTGAGAAAATGCCCCCCCCCCTTTTTTTTGGTACCAGAGATGGGACTCACAGCCTTGCACTTGCCAGGCAGGTGCTGTGCTGCTGAGCTAAATCCCCAGCTGCGCTGCCTGAGAGAGAATGGATCTTAACAAGTGATACTGAGGAGATAAAAGTGGCTGAGACCCTTTCCTGGAGAAGGGGAATGGAATAAACAAGGGGTAAAAGTGACAGGGCAGGGGTCTGGGGATTTAGCTCAGTGGCATAAGCACCTGCCTGGCAAGCATGAGGTGGTGAGTGTGAGCCCGGGGCCAAAAAAAAAAAAAAGAAAAAAAGTGACAGGGCAGAACAAGGTATAAACGGGAAGCGCTGTGTTCCCAGGCTTAACGATGAAGAATGACTGGAAGCAGAGCAAGAAGATAAAGGAGTAACGCAAAATCTGTTCTTTCCTGGAGGAAATAATAATTGGTAGCAAAGAGCAGACATTGGACATTGTCATTTATTAGTTTGGATTAGATTTTTTTTCTGCAGATATTAGAGATCCAAAATAATAAAGATTTCAAAGACATTGTGGCTGCTCCATGAGGGAGGGCGGCCAGGGCTGCTGGTCCTGCTCCATAGCCCTCTGTCACCTGGACTGCCTGGCCTGGCTCCATCTCCCATGGCCTGGGCTGGAGCGCCCGTCCTTTCTTCCACATCTGAAGCAGCGAGCTGGGGAGGAGCTGTGCCTGGAAGGGATTTCTCACTCTCCACTGGCTGTAGCTTAATCATGGTGCCTTATGTAACTATAAGAAAGGCGGGGAAAGGTAGTTTGTATCCCAGTCAACTGCTCAGCTGAGATGGGGTTTGTTTTGTAAGAGGAGTAGGTTGTATCGATTGGGATGGGCAGCAAACAAGCACCACTGTGTTACTGAGCACCTACTCTGTGCCAGGCCCCGAAGCCAAAAGTTTCCACTTTCGAGGAATACAGGATCTAATGGAAGACACAGATGCTTATGCAGAGCACTGATAAGAACAATTGAAAACGAAGCAGAGATCCCTAACCCAGCCTGGGGTGTTCAGGAAAGCCTTCCAAGGCCAGTGCTAAAGAGATCAGACCCAAAGTGCGGTTTTCACCTCCTTGGCACCACATGACTCTTTATTGTGGGGGTTGTTTAGCTGCATTCTACTCTCCAGGTGACAGCAGCGTCCCTTTCCCGTTGGCCAGACTGTTAGCAACTAAACATGTTTCCAGACATTGCCAAATCCCCAGCTGAGGGCCATTGACCCAAAGCTGAGTACTTGAACAGATAAAGGGAAGAGTGTCTGGGGCTGACATGTGGGGTGCTGCGCTTCAGGGGTGTCCTTGCTTGGCTGTCTGGATACCTTGCCTCTTCCATAGCCTGATAGGCGGTCCATCAGCCACTCCTCCTGGGCGCAGCCCGGCTCTGTCCAGCTCTGGTTTGCAAGTCCCAGGGCAAGAGGTGAGGTGGAGGATTCCTGCAGCCCGGCTGCTGGCCCACAGCAGTAGCCTCAGAGGGCCTGAGAACTGGCTGACTCTGTGACCCAGGGCTGTGGAGGACCCTGCCCACCCCACTAGTGGAAGTCAGCTAGCACAGCCCCACTTGGGAGCAGAATGTGGTATTTGTTTCTCATTGGTTCATATAATTTTAAAAATAATAAAACCAAACCACCAGACAGTAGTCATTAGGAAGTCACAATATGAGCAAGTCAACAAAGCTGAGAAACTGTGGTCCTTAGGGGGAAATACAGGCCATTTGCTGTTGGTGGAACATTCATTTCCAGGCAGGAAGTAGTGGGAAATAAGACCTGAGTGGGGACCAGGCGTGGGGCCTTAGAGTGTGTGTTGGAGAGTTAGAATTTTATCTTATAGACCACTTGCTTTCATACTTCTCTTAGCAATGCAATGATCCTGTTTGCAAATGAAGTCTGCTAAAGAACCTTGGTACGTAAAGTACTCAGAGATGACATGCCTCTGGCTGAGGCCACATTTAATTTTGTGTGAATTTAACAACAATAAAAAACTGAAGTGAAGCTGCAGTGTTGTGATCGCAAAGCTTCAAATCTGTTTTCACAAGAAAAAAATGATTATGGTGACTTTAAAATTAAAAAAGATAAAAATTTTAAGAGCTTGAAATTATAATGGTTTCCGAAAGCCATTCTAGAAGGCAGTTTTAATGATGTTTCAGGGTATGACTAAGACCGTTTGGGCTGCTATAGCAAAGTGCCATAAAATTGGTTTCTAGGTTCTGGAGACTGGAAGTCAAAGGCCAGCCGTGACAGAGCTCTCTGGCTCATAGGTGATGCCTCTCGTCCTCACAGTTAGAAAAGGAAAGTGGTTTCTGTTGGCCTCTTTTATCAGCAGTCAGTGAGGGTACCACCAAGGGCCCATCTCTTATGTGTGTGTGTGGCAGGGGTGGGGACTGGGGGTTAAACCCAGGGTCTTTGCACTGAGCTGTGTCACCAGATCTTTTATTTTGAGACAGGGTTTCACTAAGTTGCTGAGATGGGAGTTGAGGTTACTAACCTCCTGCCTCGGCCTCTGACAGTGCTGGGACTACACATACACAACACCGTGCCGAGCTGAGGCCCACCTCTTAGTATCACATTGTGACTAAGTTTCCACATATGAACTTTGGGGGACACCAACAGTCAGTCCTTAGCAGGGCACAAAATTTAGATCACTCTGGTGTAAAAATAATTGTTTCACATTTAAAACGCGAGTCTGTTTTACAGTATTTGCTGAGACGTAGCCTGTGGCAGTGTGCTCTGTAAGTAGAATAATCTGTAAACTTGGTAACAGTTTTCAAAGAAGAACGAAGCACATTATGAGGATCAAGGCCCGTGCCTATCCAGATACTGAACATGAATTCATCCTCCCTTCCCTGAATTACCTGGATAACAAAGGATGATTTTATTGCTTTCGGCAACACCATTCCATTCCATTGCTGCCAGCATGGTGTTCAAACATCAGAATCACCTGGAGGACCTTCCGATAACAGATTTGGAGTTTCTGGTCAGGAGGTGCCGGGGAGGTCCCGCACTTTGCATTTGTAGCAGGTCCTCCAGGAGTAATGATATCTCTGGTGTAGAGATTTCCCTTTGAGGGCCCCGGCCCCAAATCTCACTGTGTTTCATCCACTTCACGGGAAGATTCTGACATCTTGCCTCCTGCTCTTCGGGCTCCAGCCGTGCTGAAGTAACTGAGGCCTCTCCCAGATGCCACACCGCGTCCTGCTGTGGTTCCTCTGGGATGTTGCCCTCCTGCCTGCAGCTCCCTGCGCCCGCTCCCTCCTCTGGCCAGTTCCTAGCTCTTCTCCACACCCAGTTCCAGGCCTCCCTGTCCAAAATGTGCTTCCTGTGCTTCTGGCAGATTGGCCAGTAGAAAAAGGGTTCTGACTGTGAAGTGGGTCAGACCTGCATTTAAAACCTTTCATTTACATGAATTGTGTCTGTAACATTAAACTAGTCCCCTTCTGTGTCTCTGTTATCTCTAAAATGGAGATGGTGGTGACAATGATGTCATCCAACTGAATGTTCTCATATACCTACCACGGTGTCAAGTCTTGCCTATGTCTTATCCCGTTCAGTTTCTGTATTTGCCCTTTCACACTTGCTTGCTGGTACTTTATACGTCTCAGCTTTATAGAAGAAGGACTCAGAGGTTGAGGAATTTGTCATCTGTGCCACAACTGGAACCTGGATATGGACCCGGCCTTTCTGTCTCACAATCTGTGCTCGTCTCCCCAGGTAGTGTGTACTGTCAGGGCTGGGGTGGTGGGGAAAAATGTCAGCAGGCAGAATCTAAGCGCAGACTTGAGTCAGGCACTTGTAGACTCTACCACAGCTCTGACCTTTATTGTGATCATGGGCAAGTTACTCGGTTTTGCTTAGTCTTACCTTATCCCTCCTTTAATTTTCTTATCCTGGAATTGGGATGATAATAGTTCCCTACTAGGGATAATAACTAATAATCATAGCTACTTCATATGGTTGCCATGGAGATTAAATTGGAAAGACTGTAATGCTCTTAGCCAAGTGTCTGGCATATAGTAAGGATTGAGAATGTTATCTATTATCCTTATTATTATTAGGATGATAATCCTACCTGTTGGGGATGCTGATAATACTACTTCATAGAACTCTTGTAAAGATTAACTTTAAATTATTGTAAAGTTGGGCCAGGGTTTTAGCTCAGCAGCATAAACGCCTGCCTGGCAAGCGCTAGGTCATGAGTTTGATCCCCAGTACAAAAAAAAATTATTGTAAAGCCTTTAGAATAGTATCTGGCAAAAAAAAAAAAAAAAAAAAAGAATAGTATCTGGCATATATTAAACAGCTCAAAAAGGATCTCTCGTACTAATTTCTAAAATTTCTAAAAGTTTCTAAAATTTTGAAATACTTACACCCCCTTTCCCCAGTGTGAACCAGCTAGGATGGTACGGGCTGCACCACAGGCTTCGGGTTCTGACATCTCATATTCTCCTGTGAGGTTGTTCAGGGCAGAGATAATCCAAAATGCCTAAAATGGTGTCTAATTAAGCAAAGTGAGCCTCTGATTTTAACAGCTCTAGTAAGGAAGCTGGTCGGGCAGGTTAGGAATTTGTATTTAAAATTGCTTGGTGATGATTTGTGATCCTTTACCATCGTGTTTTTCCTGTCTTGTTTGCCTGTTAGTGAACCTGATATAAATGGGATCAGTGTATATTTTTTTCTGTCAGCTTGCTGTGTTTTGTTTTAACAATGTCAAAATTTAAAATTTTTTCTTCTCCATATACATATATGAGACAGTTTGAAATTGTTCCTTAGCTTATTATCTTTTTCCATTTTATTGTTTATTATGTAAAAAAATTTTTGGAGATAACATCTTGTTCTGTAGTCTGGGCTGGCCTTGAACTCATAGTGATCCTCCTGCTTCAGTCCCCAGGTGCAGGGATTACAGGCGTGCACCTCCATACCAAGCTCCTTTTTAAAAAGAGTAGTTTTAGTTTTATAGCAAAATTGAGCAGAAAGTACAGAGAGCTCCTATATCTGTTCTGCTCACGTATCTGCACAGCCTACCCTGCTATCAAAATCCCACCTCATACTGTTGGCATTTGATTGGTCTGTAGTGACACACCATTATCACCCCAAAGTCTACAGTTTGTGTTAGGGTTCACTCTTGTTATTCTCCATGGCTACAGTGTTGACACTTGACCGCTGATATAGATCTTCCATATAGTATCATGTAAAGCGTTTTTATTGTCCTAATAATCAGCTCTGCCCCATCTGCTCATTGGTCTATGACAACCATGGACTAATTTTCACTTTGTCTATAGCTTTGCTTTTTCTAGCGTGTTAGAGAGTTGGAGTCATACACTATATACCACTTCCAGAACAGCCTGTTTCTTAGGATACTTAGTATTATTCATTTAAAGTTTCTCCTCAGCTGGGGATTTAGCTCAGTGGCATTCCGTTATCTGTAGATACCACATTTTTATTGATCCATTCATACTGAAGGACATTTTTGTAGCCTTCAACTTTTGCAGTCGTAAACATAGCTGTGGTCAGCATGCATGCCGCTTTTTGTGTGGGCATAGGTTTTCAGCTCATCTGGATAAATGTCAAGGATGAGTGCTGGCTGTATGGCAAGAGTATGTTTAGATTTGTAAAAAACTGACCAACTGTCTTCACAGGTTCTTCTTTCTTTTAAAGAGAATAAAACATAATAAAATAAAACCAATCAAAACATTAATAATGGTACAAAACTTCAAAACAGGATAATAGGAAATCAACAATAGCTACCATAATATATCTTCTTATCTTCAAAACAGTTGTCCATACCATTAGACATAGTAAAATCAAATAAGACAAAACAGAATAAAACCAATCAAAACAGAACATTGATTAAAACAAAACAATAAATCGAAACAAAACAGTGAAAACAATATTGGATTTCAAAAACCAGACAGAAGGAAACTCCCCCATATTTTCTGTATTGCATATTGTTATCCTCTTAATAAGGTACTCAGACTACTGGCCGTAGGCCTGAAAAGTCAATCAAACAATACAAGAATTTAGTTGTTTTTGTACCTCAGTTGCTGTCAACTCAGTGTGTCTTCCGAATCAGCTGGTTACTTGGGGTGGACGGAGGGAGGGCACAGTGTTCTTGATTCTCAGCCCACGCACTGGTCATCTCATAGGAAGGACCAATTGGCTTGCCCCCATTCCTGGGCCCTGCATGGTTTGTGTAGCTCAGGGAAGGGTGAATTGGCTTCTTGCTGTGCTCCTCTCAGACCCAGCATGGCTTCTGCTGACTCACAGAATGCGTGAACTCCACAAGTTTTGATTTTCCACCAACGATGATGAAAGTTCTTGTTGTTCTACATTCTTAACAGCATTTGGTCTTGTTCTGGACTCTGGCCATTCTAGTAGGTGTGTGACAAAATCTCATTGTTTTAATTTGCATTTCCATGATGAGCTATGATGTAGGACATTTTTTCATGTGCTTTTTTTTGTACCAGGAATTGCACTTGCTAGGCAGGCTCCATGCTGCTGAGCTGTATCCTCAGCCCCTTCCATATTCTTACTTACCATCTCTATTGGAGGAGTTGTATGCCCAAATCTTTGGCCATTTTACAAACAGGAGTTGTTCATTTTCTTTCTTTCTTTCTTTCTTTCTTTCTTTCTTTCCTTCCTTCCTTCCTTCCTTCCTTTCATTATTTTAAAGACAATAAACCAAGCAAAATAAAACAGAATAAAGGCAATCAAAACAGAACAGTGAAAGTGGTATAGGACTTCAAAAAAAGGTAATAGGAAATCAACAATGGCTACTATAATGCCTCTTGTTATCTTCAAAATAGTTGCCCATTCCATCAGACATAGTGAAATCAAACAAAACAGAACAGAATAAAGGCAATCAAAACAAAACAATGAAAATGATACAGGATTTCAAAACAAGATAATAGGAAATCAACAGTAACTACCATAATATATCTTGTTCTCTTCAAAATAGCTGCCCATATCATCGGATATAATAAAATCAAACAATACAAAACAGAATAAAACCAAACCAAACCAAACAATGAAAATGATATAGGACTTTAAAACAAGATAATAGGGAATTAACAATGGCTACCACCTTCAGAAGGAAATTCTCCATAGTTACTATATTGCCTATTGTTATCCTTTTAGGCCTGCAAAGTCAATCAAACAATACAAGCATTAAGGTTTTTTTGTACTTCAGTAGCTGTCATCTCAGCCTGTGTTTTTCTGAATCAGCCAGTTGCTTATGGGGAGTGGTGGGTGCTCAGCACTTCTTGTCTCCCAGCTCGAGCACTAGCTAGCTCACAGGAAGGGGTTAGCTGCTTCTTGGTTCTCTTCCTGGCCCGCATCATGACTGCCTCTGGTTCACAGGTAGGGGTTGGCCCAGCCCATGACTGCCTTTATTTTCATATTATTTAATTTTATGATTTTTTGTATCTTTTAGATAACAATCTTTTATGAGACATAGATTTATCAAATATTTTTCTCTTGGTCGCTGGTTTACCTTCTCAGTCTACTTACAATGTCTTTTGTAGAACAGAAGTATTTAGTTGTAACGAAGTCCAACTCTATTAGTGTCCCATTCCTGAGACTAAGTACCTGATATCCATAACATAACAAAGGGAACTTTTCGTAGTTTCAGTTGCTTCAGTCCATAGTCTACTAGCTCTAAGACAGACTGGTTAGTACTCAATTTCAACACATGATTCCATAATCAGCAAAACGAGAGAAAAGGATGCAACAAATCAGGCATTGGCTCTGAAAATTTTTGCTGCTTACATGTTATTGGCCAAAACAATTGCGTGGTTAAAGATGTATATTAGTAAAAATTTTGTTGCTAGGATGCAGTATCCAATATCCACAGTGTTATGGTTTGTCTAGATGTATTCCCCAAAGCCTCAAACAGTCATAGGGGAGGCTTTTCATAGGTGGCTGAACCTAGAGTTTGTGATTGATTCATGGTCCAGTGCTAGGATATACCCATGCTAGCACAGGTAACTTGCATACAATATAAGAGAAAAAGAATGTTGTCTCTTCCTTATTGCATTTGCTGTCTTCTGCTTGCCATGAATTGGTCTTCTTTGTGAAGCCATCCTGCCCTTGTAGCCAGCCAGTTTATGAACTGAAGCATCTACAAAACATGAGCTAAATAAACCTTTCCCCCTTTAATTGGTGGTGTTGGGTATTTTGTCCCAGCAATGGGAAAGTTAACTAAGGCATACACCTCAAAGGAGAAGAGGTTTAATTTGCTTCATGGTTTCAGAGGATTTAGTCCATGGCTGGCTCCAAAGCAGGAACATCGTGGTAGAAGAGTGTGGAAGAGCAAAGCTGCTTACTTCATGGCAGTTGAGAATCATGGCAAGGAAACAGTACCAGAGAGAAAGGGACCAGGAACCAGATACAGTCCCCAAGTTCATGACTCTGCAGCCTGCACAGAAATACCCAGAACTGTGTTTCACTTACCTAGGAAACTCAGGCCAGTCAAGTTGACAAAATAAAGATTAATCACCATGCCAATTTATCAAATTTTCTCTTTCATGGATCATGTCTTTGGTATATTATCTAAAAGGTCATGGTCTTTCTTAAGGTCATATAGATTTTCTGTCCTGTGTTATCTCTCAAGAGACTTATGGTTTTGCATTTTACATTTCTATTTCTGATACATTTTATGTTAATTTTTCTGAAAGGTAGGAGGTCTGCATATTAGCTTTTTTTTTTTTTTTGCATATTAGCTTTTTGTTACCATAATGAAATACTCAAGACAGGTTACTTAGTGAAGAGGTTTATTTAACTTATAACTTTGAAAGTTTCAGAGGAACTGGTAGGAAGAAGTAATAATTCAGTGAATTTGAAGATAGGCTGGTTGACTTTATCCAAGTATGAACAGAAAAAAAAAAATAAAAGGGCCTCTGGGACAAATGAGATACCAATGGAACACCATCAGGTACACCAACATCCATATGATGGGATCTCAGAAGAGGAAAGATAGTAGGGAGCAGAATATTTGAAGAAGTAATGATTAAACTCCCCACATTTGATGAAAACATCTGTCTACACATCCGAGAAACTTAGTAAATACCAGCTAAGGTAAAACAAGATCTGCACCTAGACACATCATAATCAAATGGTCAAAAGATAAAGACAGTCTTAACAGCAGCAAGAAAAAATCTTTTCATGTATGTGGGATCCTCAGAAACATTAATAACTGATTTCTTATCAGGAAACTTGGAGCCCAAGGGGGCTGGGATGACATACTCATGTTACTAAAAGAAAAACTCAACTAAAACTTCCATATCTGGAAAAGTCTCAAAAATGAAAGACAGAGGAGCCACTCCAGGATTTGGTGTCCAGATACTGACATGGGAATGAGAAGGAGGGAACTGGGTTCCCAGGACCCAGCAAGGATCTGAAGCAAGAATTGAAGCTTACAGGGAGAGCAAAGAGACAGACTTCAACATACTAGGAGGAGGTGCAGAGCAGCGGTTTTTCCCTGAGCCTTGACTTACTGCGTGGGAAGGATGACAAACCTGTAAATGCACAGTAAATACTGCTCGCTCCAGAGGCCTTCATGGGGAAATACACAAGTGGAACAAAGTGGTGGACACAGTGGACTGCAGTGGCCGATGGGTTACTGGGTTTCGGAAGTCCTCCAGAAGAGGGTGGCTGGCTGATAGCTGTCTTAGAGAGTGGCCAACTGAGCTCAGAACTCAGAGCAGCTGTGGGCTGGCTTCATCCAGCTGTTGTTGTTGCTGGTTTACACTTAACCCAAGGTGACATAATTGTTCTAATCAGTTGTTCTTCTGGTATGCTAAGATGCAGATTGCCTAAAGGTCATAAACAATACTATAGGCTACTGGCAAAGAACCAGGGACTAGGCCAAATAGGCATCAACTTCTTATCTCCAAGAAATTGAAGAAATAGAATATTGCAACAGACTCAAAACCCAAAAGCCAGCTACACCTGGAAGACATCTCTGAGAAGCAGTAATTTCCTAAGAGTTCTAAATACTAACAATAAAGCTACTTGTCTTAATCAATTTATAAAAATCAACCCAAGAATTAAACTAAAAAAAAGAGAGAGAGAATGAATAGATTCTTAAACAAGATGCAACCCCAGACTTCCAGCTCACCACCCCCCTGGATTCTCTGAAGTGCTAACAGCAGAAGTAACAAAGCAAATGAATGAGGCTCTAGGAAAAAAATCAAATCAAAAATTATTTCTCACATAACTACAGATATGGTAACTGAAATGAAAGACATAGTGACTCTAGAGCAGATATAGATTTTAAAAAATAGAGGAACTTAGGAAAATGATAGAAACCATGAATGCCCAACGTATGAAAGGAATGAAATCCATGAACACAATTCGAACAGCTATCCAGCAGATTAAAAATTTCATTGAAAGTGTCCACAGCAGAAAGAGCCAATGTGAGCCACAATATCAGATATAGAAGACAGGATTGCAGTTAGCAATCATGAAGAGAAAGATTACTTAAAAATAGGAAGGGACCATGAAAAATCAATCCAACAGTTGGTAGATGATGCAAAGAAGAATAGCATAAGATTGATCAGAGCCAGTGAAAAAGCAGGAGCTGGGTGTGGTGGTGCATGCCTGTAATCCCAGCACTTGGGAGACTGAGGCAGGAGGATCTTTGAAAGTTTGAGACCCAACTGGGCTACAATGTGAATTCAGGCCAACCTGAACTGCATAGTGAGACTTTGTCTCAGAAAAAAAAAAACAAACCACCAACTATTCACAGAAGTCATAGAAGAAAACTTCCCAGGCAGGCAAAAAAGATTTTTTCATATAGAAAAGTGAGGCATATTACCCATGATCAAAACCAATCTACACCAAGACACATAATAGTGCACATACTAGAAATTCAGCACAGGAGCAGAATATTAAAAGCTTTTAGAGAAAAGAAATAAATCACCTCTAAAGGAAAGCCCATCAGAATCACAGCAGACTTCTCAACACAAACTAAGGAGAACTGGAGAACTTGGAGTGAAATATTTGAAGCCATAAAAGAAAACAATCTCCAATTCAGATTGATGCACCCTGCAAAACTATCTTTCAAAACTGATGGAGAAATAAGATACCTCCATGACAAAGAACACCTGAGGAAATTCATGAACAGCAAACTAGCACTCCAGGCTGTTCTGAAGAACATTCTAGAAAGAGAAAGGACTACAACTCTGTGAAACCCAAGAGAATGATCAATTGCAAGACAAGCAATTGATCAGTGGAGAAAAAAAGGAACCAACAACAAGAAAATAGTATGACAAGGATAAGTTAATACCTGTCAGTTATAATTATCAGTGTTAATGGTCTCAGTTCAATAATCAAAAGAAACAGACTGACAGAATAAATCAAGCAAGATTAAACAATAACCTGCAATCAAGAAACACCTAATTCCAAAAGAAATTCATAGACCCGAAAGTCAAAGGATGGAAAAAATATTCCATGTAATAGGAGCCCAGAAAAAAGCAGAGGTAGCTATTCTGTTTGCAAAAAAAGTGGACTTCAGGCCAGGACTGATTAAGAGAAACAAAGCAAGTCACTACATCCTTATAAAGGGAACAATCCAAGAGGAAGAGATAATAGTCATAAATACATATGCACCAAGTACCAGCACACTCAGCTATATAAAACACAAATTAATGGACTTAAAAAATCAAATAAGCACTAATACAGTAGGAATGGGGGACCTCAATACCCCACTGTCACAAATAGACAAATCACCTAGACAAAAAATCAGCAATGAGTTATCAGGATTGAACTCAACTCTTGAACAAATGGACTTAGTAGCTGTCTATAGAGTGTTCCACTGTACAACATCAGAATATAATGAGATATTCTCCAAAATAGATCACATACTAGCTCATAGGACATGCTTAAGTAAATGTAAAAGAACTGAAATATCCCCACATATATTATCAGACCATAGTGCAAAGAATTTGGAAATCATGGCAAAAGAAATCACAAGTACTTCATAAACACATTGAAATCAAATAACACCGTCCATGCAATAAGGAGTGAAAAGGGTGAAATCACAACACACTCTGCAGAAATCTAGATGATTTTGTAAATAAGGAGGGGTCAGGGGTTGAAGGGAGAGTAGGGGAATGGGGGAAAAAGGAATCAAGTTATATCATGTACAGGTACAAATTCCCTATGATGAATGTGATCATTATGTATATCTAAAATTTTTAAAATGCAAAGAAAAAAAGAAGAAATAAGACATACTCGGTAACCAAGACCAAGAATTTGTGAGCCTGCCTGTGTCAGTTGCTGGGGGGGGATTCTTCTGGCTGAAATGAAGGTGCACTGGATGCTAACTCTAATTCTTGTGAAAAAATAAAGAACATAGATAAAGTTAACTGCGTGAGTCAGTTTAGACCTAGTCCAAGCTGGTTCACAGCAAAAAGCATAATCGCCTCAGAACAGGAAGCATGAGATCATAGTCTCTCTCCTCTGCATAGTGGTACCCTCCCCTCATGCAGTGTCTACTGGATAAATTAGTGAGGTGAAATCTTTTCACTATTTGAATTGTGCTTTTACAAAAAATGAGTATAATAGTGTTAGGAGTCAACAGGGAATGCAAATTAAATCCACAATGGGTTACCCCTATTATACCCACTGGAATAGTTTCTAGTACATGAATGGAGAAAATGTATTGGTGAGGATTTCAATAAACTGAAACTCTTAATGTTGGTTGCAGTGGAAAGTAATATAACCATTTGGGGAAATTGTATCTTCTAGCTTCTTAGCAAGATGACCCAGCAAGTCCACTCATGCATATCTTCCCAATAGGAAGAAATGTACATGCTTTAAAAATTACACCAGAACTGACAAGATGGCGGACTGGTAGGTAGCAGGAGAGAGAACCTCTCTGAGAGAGACAGCTCAAATGCCAGAATAAAACACCCTGGAGAGACCCAAACAGAGAGAGATAGACTCTCACAACCCAGAAAGAAACTAAAGTGCGAAAACCCGCTCGAATATGAGGTCCTGGGGCTACTATTAGTGAAGATAAGATCAGCGAGCACAGCGCCCTCCTCGGGCCGCCTGAACCCCGCCCGACCTGAACAAGCGATCCACGCCCAAGCGACTGGCTTGAGCCGCCGGAGCGCGGAGCTGAACAGCCCTGCTTGCAACTCGCCGGGATTGGCTCTGCATATGACCCACCCAGAGGCACCGTGAATTCCCACTGCAGCCCGCTGAAGTTGGAGGTCGGGCAGTCCAGCAGTTCTTGGGGATGCGGTAAGTGATGGGAATAAGACCCTACCATGGGAAAGGGGAAACTGACTGGACGACATGTTGGATTTGGGCAGGACAGCCCTAACTCCATAAGGAAGTGGCTT